>JAVFBX010196297.1:0-12969 GCA_034783855.1 Mopalia kennerleyi
AATGAATGAATGAATGAATGAATGAATGAATGAATGAATGAATGAATGAATGAATGAATGAACGAACGAACGAACGATCGATCAATCACGTCACATTTGACGCTTCTTTGTATACATATTGAACACAAATAGACAGTTTTTGGTAACCAGGCAGTCAATTACCAAGCAATCAATAAATTGATTATTTACAACTATATCATAATTTGATCGATCAATCAATATTGTCTATCAAACCATGGAGGTATAGCAGAACCTCAATGATCAAACAATCAACCATAGTTGGGGCAGATCTGATTATTTGGACATGTGCCTGTTTTTGTAGGATGACAGTACGCTCTCATCTCTACAACAAAACTTAAACAGCTTTACATCACTGATAGTATTACTATACAATATTCAGTTAATTTTAACTTCGTAACTTTATCAGTGAGACAGACAGGCCAGAAGTATACCACTTCAATTTCTTATTATTGAAATATTCGAATTATCGCAAGAAAGGTGTTATCCACCAGAAACAACATGTATATTACCAGTAAATGAAATCTAATAAAAATGGGAAAAGGCAATAAAATTGATTTTCTGAAATTTTATACACGAAATAAATATACAAGTGATTGCCTATACGTAAAGATAAATACTATAAATATAAACTAATATGCTATTGCGACAGTTTGACATTTTATGCTGCATTTCTTGTTTTCTGCAATAAATAAGTTTTTCTCGTATAATTCACCTGGCGAATGCATAACGCATAATTTCAGTCCGTGAGAGAAACAGTTATTTCACATTTCCGTACAAAAGAGGATATCCCGTTGACAATGTTGAATGAGCTGGCAATGGAAATGAGATAGGAGATATCGGATATTGTCCCATTTGAAGAGCACGATTAGGAAATAGCCCATAGTTCGTTAAGCCATACGGAAAATAAGATGGCAGAGTCTGCAAAAATGACCTCGAAAAATTGGGGAAATGTCCATGCACAGCACTGGGTCCAGGTATTCTTGCCAGAGATCCAACAGGCTTTGAAGAATCCAAAATTTTAGGCGGTGGACTTGGGATGCGATCAAAAACATCATTTTTCTTACTCACTATTTCCTGCACTTTTGGAGAATTCACTGGTACTTTATTACACTCAGGGCTTGAACAAGGACTATTTTGGCTCATTTTGTCACCAATAATATTGTCTATACTGAATAAATGACGCTTTGGTACCACGTCTCGTGGAGTGCTACAGGAAATTGGTGCCACGGGAGTGCCACATTTCGCGGGTGTCGCTCCCAATATGTCTGACGTTTGTGTTACAATCGGTGAGTTGGACAAGGCAGTAATATCTGGGACGCACATTTTAACAGCTCGTGTGTCACAATTAAGGTTTTTATAAGTTTCATCACATACCGACGTAAAACGTGTTTCAGTCATGAAGTCAAGTTTCCTTCCCTCTGATGGCGACACATTTTCCGATGAATTAGTGTCCCCGTCATCGTCTTCATCGACGGCGGATTCTGAACTGCTCTTTGCGTTTTCTGGGGAAGACATTGGTGTCTTTTCTGCGGCTTTCCCTTGTCCTTGGAGCCTGGCGCGGCGTTTGCGTCTTCGGTAATTTCCATTTTCGAACATCTCCTCGGAATTGGGGTCCAATGTCCAGTAATTACCTTTGCCTGGACGACCTTTTTCACGGGCCACTTTGACAAAACAATCGTTTAGGCTGAGGTTATGTCGGATAGAGTTCTGCCAGCCTTGCTTGTTGTCGTGGTAATAAGGAAACCGTTCCATAATAAACTGGTAAATCCCATTAAGAGTGGTTTTCCGATCGGTAGCGTTCTTTATAGCCATAGCGATTAGAGCTATATAAGAATACGGTGGCTTCTGATGTTGTTCTCGTCTCTCTAAATCAGCCAGAACACTCAGGGTATAGGCGTGTCCAATATCACCCTGGGGGAAATACATATGTGGGTAGAGATACCTGGCGTCAGGGTAGTGGTTGTACATGGATAAGCCGGAATGGGTTGATCTCTGAAGTGACATCGTCCTATCGATTTAATGGAGTAAGTCGTGACAAATTACTCAACAAATAACGCCTCTTGGGTAATCAGAGGCCTCACAACGTCTACTTTCTGTTTCAATCAGCTGTAAGTTAAATTCAGATTACGGTTGAGCACTCACTGTGTATGCATTGAAATGATATGAACAGCTTAGCTCGATATGATTGAATCTACTGACAGCCAATCTTTTATACTCAGAGCCTTATGGAGGATTTGTTTACACAACGGCTCGTTCGAGTGGATTGTTATGTGTTGTTGTTTTTGTAAAGCTAGTTGACTTTTTGATGACTAAATAAATCCAATGGAAGTCAAGCCGGGCTAAGAGTTCGCTTTGTCCACGAGGTGTTACCCAGCGGCGCTCTGGCAGACGTTGGTTGGCACTTAACGGCCCTTAGCCAATCAGAAGCCGTCTAACTATGAGCTAGTGTTTATTAAACATGGCCGACAATTATTGCGCCCACCCAAGATGTTTCGCTAAAGTTTATTTTGAATTTTCCCAACGAGAGCTCTGCGGTCTTGATGTATATACAAATATAAACGGGACAGAGTCTTCCACACCTCTCCCCCATGCATACATCGATTTCAGTGTTTTAATTATAAGTACAGTTGAGATGATATCAACGCCTAACGTTAATGCTTTACCCATCCACTCCGTCCCATCTAGAGAATTTAGCTTCAGCTCAATTTTGATGCTGTGCAGAAACAACAGACTTCCTCCATTTCCCGATCTCCCCACAGATTGTTTAAGGAACTCAGAGTTCTAAGTATACGTACGAAAACTCGTGGGATTTTCCTAATGATGCTATCTCAAAGCTCTGTCATCAAGTTTTATCATCTACAGAAAAATTGTTGATCATTCATAAATATTACTATTATTACTGTTCTATGTGTGGGCTGAATATAAATATAACAAACACACACATTGTAAATATTTTCTACCACATAACACTGATTAAAGTGTTTTCTAGTAGATGAACCCAATCATACGCCTTTTTTGCATTTAATTGAAGTTATACTACAGATTTGGCCCACATATACACGTACACCAAATGAACTGTGTGCATTTTTTGCCGAATACACAACAACATTTACTTTGACCAAATTTTAATAGACCCAAAAGCATATTAACCCAAGATAAATATGCATGCATATATCCCGCATACAGACCTGCAAGTTTCATTGTTAAACATGTGGTCATTTTCGATAAACCAATGTGTAAAAAAGGAATGAAATTTAAATAGTTTTCAGGAGGAATCATGCGGGACCTACCAAACCGAAAATTATATTTTTAAATAACAGGTGACAGAATCAGTTTTACTTGGGACTATAACTGCACAAAAATGTATTCTTTTTGCACAAAACTTGGTTGCCTGACATTCAGTGTTATAATCAAGTTGTATTTATCATATACAACACGTCAATTAATGACTCTATTTTGTCCTAAAATATTGCATTATGAACACACTGTTTCTAATTTTTAAATTGGAAATATTTAACATTGAAAAGCTTGGATTCACATAGGCAGTCCTTGCCAATGTACTCCAGCATGTCGTAGCAATCCCGTGCGTGTCTGTTTAGTGTCTAGCTTGTGTTATCATTCCGCTGAATGTACTATTTATTTTATTTGGCAGACATATAATATTAGAGGTTATAGTACAAACCACTCCCATCCGCGACGACAAATAATCCCCTATTGTCCCTGACACGGGGTTAGAAACATTTCGCTTTATGATCTATAGTTTGACACCAGATGTAAATAAACTGAGGGAGGTATATATGTCATGTTCAATGCTAATACTGTACAATAACTTGTTTATTTTCTACAGTATAATCAGGATGTAAACAACTCTGCGTATTATCTCGGAAATTATCACGAGAATTGGCGACACTTTCTCCGAGGTGGTCCTGCACTCTGGGTATGATGTCACTGACAATCTCCCCCAATTGACGTCTACCAGACGTTTATTGTACACTTGACAGTTCAACATGACATCCACAATAACGTGGATTCTGTTAGAATTAATATACAGTGTAATACGGAGAGATTTATACTCGAAATACACAAAGTTTTCTCACGCGACATGAGTGCTGTTCTATTAACGCGAGTCGTTGTTACAATTAACAGTAACAATCAGCAAATAAGCAAAATATGTAGATAATAAAATAAATAATAAAACTAATAAATTGTCTGGCAAATGTAGAAAACGCCACAATAAAATTTGACCAAATCGTATACAAAATAAAATCTGTAGTATGGATGTATTTTACATTTCTAAATAACACCTAATATACCAGTATAAACAGCATATGACATAGCAACAGTATACTAGTATTAAGTATGACACTATATACACCTATACATTAACTAAGTTTGTTTTTCATTATGTTTCAACATATTATTGATAACGTCATTTTTTAGGAGAAGTTGTGTATTGGGTGTTAAACCAAGTTTAACACTTTTTGGCTTCCCCCAAGAATGAGCTTTTTTCGCCTAATTAACCTGATGATAGATACTATTAATAACTTTCTTAAAACTTTATCGAAATGTGTCGAACTTAGTAAGCGGAATATAAAACATAACAAGTATTTCATGTGTAAGATCATAACAACGGTAAAATATATGGGCAGTGTTTTTAAGTAGACAGATTTTCTTGTTCACGGTTCTATGTTTAAATCACTAGCCTGAATCCCAGATAAATTGTGAAATTTGAAAAGAGCAAATAAAACAAAAATAAGTCAATGAAATTATTTATATCCAACAATTCTATGATCGCGATGATTACATTTGGGATTAAAACATTGGGATTTATTCGCATCAATATTTTCTTGAAATAATTACTATCAATCCCAATAATACAAAATCATTCACATAATTATA
Source organism: Mopalia kennerleyi (assembly GCA_034783855.1). Lineage (NCBI taxonomy): Eukaryota > Metazoa > Mollusca > Polyplacophora > Chitonida > Mopaliidae > Mopalia > Mopalia kennerleyi. The sequence continues at coordinate 4,921 of JAVFBX010196297.1, forward strand.
ACTGCTAGTACACAGAAACGATTCATGCCTCAATATTTAGCGACGTAATGTCTGGAAAATGATGTATGTTCGAGACAACCTCCTCTAAACTATAGATACTCTCTGACTCCCGACAGCTATAGACATTTTGGTTTGCTTAGCACTGGGGGAGATTAATTTCCAACAGAGCACAGCACTGAGCATTTTATGGTTATGCCATAGTGTGGCCCATTCATGATGGATACATCGCCGTCATATAAGTGAAATACGCTTAAGCACGGCTTCAACATCAATCAATCAATCAATCAATCGGTCGGTCCGTCCGACACTTTTAGACAATTTAATGGCCCCCCCCCCCCCCAAAAAAAAAACCAAAACAAAAACAAAAACAAAAAACAATTTAGAGATACAATCTCGATAGCTATATATCTTATAAAACTGCGAATTAAACTTTTCTTATATATCTAGTAAGATATCAAAAGAAACCAAAGTTAAATTGTTACCAAATTTAAAACGAACTGTAGACAAAAACGTAAGCGTCTGTCATTAATTAGTAGGCCTAAGTGTGATGCTAAAGTTGCTCACACGTCATTTACATCTCGACACTTCGAGTGTAAAATGTTTTCTTTAAAATGACAGAGTTGCAAACATAGCTTTACTCTCATATATTTGAGAAAGTAATAATCAATATTGCCAAACCTAACTGTAACGATTGTAACGACAATCCATTTGTCAACAAAAGAACATGCTTTAGTCGCAAATTACTAATCTAATATAGCCAGTTCTCATTTCGAAGTGTGTCCTGGCTGATAGCAAAGCGAAACATCACACAAAACACACAAAAGAGGTGTTCGGAACATAAATGTCAATAAATATGTCGACTATAATAGTTTGGCCATTTTGTGTACATTAGGTGTTTGAAAAAGGGTGTCAATTTTAAATGGAACGAAAATAAATTTCATCATTTGTATTTCCCGGTAACATAGTTTTACAAAGCTTTAAATAGATGAATATAAGGCTAAATTAAACACACTATAGTATTTTGGAACAACGCCATGCCAAGTAATTCCAAAATAATAATATTTGTCTGAGAATCGCATTAAATATGTTACCCCCCCCCCCCCCCACACACACACACACGCACACGATACAAACAATAATCAATAATTGCAGATTCATTGAAAGGAACAGTCAAATAGAAACTATGTATTAAGCCATAAAAACCAGCCTATTTGGACAAACACAGAACAGACAATTGAATTGCTTCTAGGCCATTTAGGCACAAATTGTCATGCATTCCATTAAATAATGAACATCCGACAGTTTAAGCGAACAACATTAGCTCCCTAAAATATAGCAGTCACTGGCCATACATGCACTTCGCCAAATTGATTAGTAAACAATCTCAAAGCTATATAACAAAATGTTTTTAGAAAAACATTTACACGGGATATCGAAGGAGACCGGGTATCATGTGATTTTTTTTATGGAAAACACACAAAGACAGTGAATCAGAGATTCGCATGGTTACCATTTGTTATATTTCTCCCTGCAAATTTGTCAACAGGTCTAGGGTTGTAATACTGTCAATCAACGGGAAACTTAATTACTCCGTCTCCGTGCTAATACTCATTGTGCCTTATTTCCCATCTCTCTTAGCTTGGAAAGGCAATAAGGTGAAATATAATATTCGTCCATGAATTTAACCCGGGAATGTATAGGTCTATAGTGCTTATTTGTTTGCGCGGATAGTCGAGAAAACTGCATTGTATATATTCCCTAGTGTTTAGATAATAAACGTTATTGTATGAATGAAAACGGAAGGAGAGATAACCAGTTTCAATTCTCAGCACTACTGCGTTCAGGCTTTATTTTTTCAGGCCGGTTTGTGCGCGAGTGAGAAAAAGAAAATATCTGTTTGACCAGATCTCAACGCGAATTTGGACAGATGCGAGCTGAGTCGTGGCGCAATTATAGGAAGGCCGGAGAGAAATAAACCACAATTTCCTTTGATCAAGGGGCAGTTTGTGGGTGGCAATCCCTCCCTCTGTTCAACCAGCAAATCATGTATATACCCCAATCGGGCGCTAACAACAACTCCAAACTTTACCGGGGATTTATTTAGACATGAAGATAAGCGGCCACTCGCGCTGCACTCGGCGTACTCTACACTGGAAGCCCAAGATCACCTTTTATAAGAGATAAAACACACAGGGCTTTATTCCTCGGGCAAATCTACCAATAGTATATATAACTGTTATACATCCATTTGTACAAGTTAAAATAATTTATATTGCTCTTTGAAAAGCACCCTACTGCATATCTGATCGGAGTCAGGAAACGTAAATAAAGCATTAAACATGTTCTGCTCTAAAACATCACCATAAAGACTCCTATTTAAAATGGTTTATAGTTTGTGGAAATTGGAGTAAGCATCTTGGTATATCATATATAAGGAGGTTTGCAGTTTTCCATTAAATACATGGGTTTATTTATATATCTTATCTCCTTGCCTTGAAATCCGCGCAATTCCATTTAACTGTGTATATTGCAAAGTTATAACTGATGTAGTTACGTAATATGGTACATCGCGTTTTGGATTTAACTTGTACAACGTGTTAAATACATTTTACCCATGGTTTACCATTGCTAAGTCAGTCTTTTTTTCTGATAATATAATAGTCCCGAAGTATATCTTCACTAATCAGTTATTAGTTGGCATGTTTTGACTACCGTACTCATTATTTTGATTAGTTCCTTTTCTTTGGGGTTGGATTTGGTTCATCCTCTATGTCATAGGCAACAAACATCGACATGATTCCAGGCAACCAAATGGCTTAAATAATGGAACACTACCTTAACACAAACTCTGCATTGATTGATTGATTGATTGGTGCTTTACGCCATGCTTAAGGTTAATTCTTTGATCATACCGCAGTGTATTCCAACAAACATTAATACTAGCACAGCCATATAATATGAAGTATTTTGATAAATTGTTTAAGACTCATACGTGGGTTGAATTAAATCAAATAAAAACTCAAACTCCTGAGCTACTCCACGTAATCATTTAGTGAAACGAATACGTTTTATGTGGGCCGAAAGCTAGTTTTACTAAATGATTACGTGGAGTAGCTCAGGAGTTTGTGTTTTAATTTTATTTATTTTGATAAAGTTGAAAAATTAACCACTTTCTAGTACCAAGGAAATACAGCTAGCGTTACTACTGGTCAAACAAAAACTAAACAAACAAACCAAAAAACTGTGCATTGTTAGGTCAAACAACATTTCGACTTCCTGTTACCCTTTTGCTCAGCAAATAGTACGTTACACGAAGATCCCGAGATCCACATGGGGCAAATTCCTTATCGAGAAAGTGTTGTGCTTCCCAATGTATTTGTTGATTAGAGTAATAACTTATATACTATAATTGCAATTAAGCTGAAGGTTTGCTCACCAAAACCTCATCAACTCATATAGGTTGACCAATTAAGGCAATGATTACTCGAATATATTTGCCATGCTTATAATTGATCGGTGCTAAATTGACTGCAGAGTATAGCTTTACTTTTCCATTTACCGGAACAAAATATGTGAACAAAGTTGAATCTCAATTGAAATACTAATTGACGTTTACATAATGATAGTGCAAATTTATTAAACCGTTCTTGAAAACCTACAAAACAAAATGTATTAATTCCAAGCTATATCAGATAGAACAAATTCATTTTTGTGGCGGGACCTCGTGTATTTGGTGTGATTATAACTCTTCTGCTATGGGAGGCATAAAATGAGCGTGTTCTGTCTAGACATGCGTAGAGCTGTCATAGCTACATCAGGCATGTATTGTGTTGCCAACGATACATCGTCCACACCTTTATTAGCTTGTGTTACATATTATAATTGTTAAAGACTGTATAACAAACTAATTCTCTAGCATAATATTAATATTACTTTTTATAAAAATACTATTGTTGAAATATATCTGACAGCTTCTCGAATGTGTGTGAACAATAATTTTCTACTCATATTTTCTGCCGTATTATATTAAAGATTTGAGCTATTTTTATATATATTTCATTATGTTTACTTCAGCACTAAACTTAAAAATAAAATAAAAATAAGTAGGCCTATACAGAAAGCAAATTAGATGAAAAGGAGATGCATGTACATGGTTATTAAACAGGTAAAATATTATATTATTTTAATTTGAGCATTTTACTATTCGTGATATAAAATAACAGATATGTAGTCATTGTAGTCGTTGATGATCTGTAATTTGGATTTATTAATGTTGATATAACATCGGGTAAATAAACAAATATAATCATATTAACAAATAATTAACAAACAAAATTGAAATATTTGGACGACAAAATATGTATGTTCGATGGTTAATAAACCCATTATTTCTGACACACTGATTCCCGTCAGAAACCTGATGACAACTTCCCCATCAAATAAATCAAGCGTATCAATGACGACCTTTGGATATTTTCATTCCAGCTGGCAAAATTTTGTTTCGTGAGTAACTGTGGTATTGTATGTATGACATCACGCTAGGGCCGCTTGGTTGTCTATCGATTGAGATTTAGCTGTAAGCTGTATAGGTCTTTATTCTGGAATGCTCTTGTACACATTATATATAACGTCAACCATAAAGTACAGTTAATAAATAATTAAACCATGATGGTTTGGAACCAAAGTCGCTTGACTAGTGATTTATGTCCGGTCCTCAAGGTCGGTTTTTGTTAATTGCTAGAAAAGTTCAATAAAAAAATAAATAAAAAAAAAACAAATGTAGAAGAAGAACAAAAACCCAAATGAGTTTAGTCTCCTATCACGCGGAAAGGTGGCCAGGAGCCAGTCTTAACGTGCGTTTCAGTAGGCCACCAGATCAGCAGTCAAATGCAATAACGACCGAGCCACAGGAGACGGCGTTCACTGCCAAATAGAGAACAACATTTTAAAGTAAAAGTTAAAAGCCATATAGATCTGACAATTTGTTGGATGAAAATATAACGAATACAAACGAATATGACTGAATTATTCCACGTTACTAAATATTTTGGGGGGGTTTATTTATTTCTTTTATAAAAAAATTCTTGCAACTGAGAATAAGGCGACATCCATTAACCGGCGACTATTGGATTGACACTAATCTAGGCTCTACATTTGCGGAATAGCACGTCGCGTCAAATGTGACACACAAAGTTAGACAAATAACAGATTTGCGATTTATTACCATCATAAAGGTTATGTGAATTATCCATATATATATATTGTTAAACTTTAACATAATTTTATTTATGTTAATATGTATTTGTATGTATGCAATACCATTAATAGAGAACATAAAGGTATTGTATCAAACATGTGACCTTTGTGGCGTTAAATCTAAATAACGAGATGATTTCAAGACGTATAACTATAGTATTTATTAGGGTGCAAGTCAAATAGTAATTATTTTATGTTGTTAGACATCAAAAACATTTATCAAATTTCGTTGTCAAGAACATGTAGTTCGTTTTATCATAATTTCTTTAATGGGGAGATTAGTTTTTAGGCCATTTTGGGACTAAAGAGAAATTACTGAAGCCTGCATCTATGACCGGTATGCTATATTCACATTAGATATACATTTTGGTTTGTGAATACTTCAGTTTTATTTTGATTACTGAGTAAAATAATCGCAAAAATGAAGCATATCTCTACTTATTATGTATAAAATATTTTAAGAAAGGACGCTGCAAAACAGATATAGGATCAGTTGGGTTGAATTATTTCACCAAATTCATCCAATGGATAATTTTGAACAAATGCTTATTTCACTATCATAAGATTTAAATGTGATATAAATCAGTTTGAATATAGGTGTGTGCTCATGGTGTTTGACTTGATCCAGCATGGAGTTGTTGATTAATAAAGAACTGATTATACTATAACACGCATTGCTCTTTAATTGGAATTTAATTCAAGTTTTACTCGCGTATTTGACTACTTTACTCTTAAGCGCTGACCATGAACAACTACTACTCAATCTTATTTGTGTTGTTAATTAACACAGGCTTAGTTTAAAACACCCTCAACGTCTTTGACAACAAGTAATGTCAGGAACGGACTATTGCAAGACTCAAACGAAATTCATCACAAACTGATCGGCTGCGTGTTGTCCATTGACTCTGAGAGCAAGATGGCAGTATGACGGTCCCTGCAACGGCGAACGTGTGGGTATAGACCACGTCTGTCATTTTGATATACTAGTATATATTTTGAAATAAATATATTTATATAAAACCAAGTGCTTAGAAATTCGACAACAATTCTGTCTTTTTAGATAACAACTTAAAAAAATTATTAGTGCAAAGATTCTGAAAATAAAAAACACGATAATTTAGAATAAATGAAAAAGGGTTTCTTCCAGTTGGTATATATTTGGGTATATTAGGACATAGCTATCTGACGTCGTGTCGTCAATGTGGTTTTAACTCTTCTTGACGGGAGGTTTCTAATGAGCCTGCTGGGTCTAGACATGCGCGGAACTATAACACCTTTTATGTGGATACTGTGTACTTTAATCACACATTAATAATGTTTTCGTTAACATTATGATCTGATGAATCTAAGACGGGAAATCTATTCTAATATACTGGACTGTTTATTGACACCCATTGGTTTAAATGAAGCTAGTGTTATATACGGATATATGGTGATGTATGCATCTGACTAAGAACAGGTCATTGTTAGTAAGTTATAGGCTACTAACAAAATATCGACAATGGATGTATAGATGTTATCCACCCCCACATATTGTTCTGTCATGGAACGCTTGCCTTGCTCGTTGATATACAAAACATATTGCAATTGAAATTAAGTCATTCTCGAGCCAATGGCTGAATTATTCAAACCTGGCCGCTGGGAGCAAATATTACTCATTCTGATTTGTATTGTGAATATAATACTCATTCGGCCATTTAAACCTTGAATACGTGCATATCTAGGTTTGGTGGATGTGGGGAGGCGTAACTGATTAACCAGAATCGTCGATATCAAGTTCTTTGGATTGATGTCTTTCAACAATGAATCAATATCGGTACAACGGAGTAATTTTTAAGGGTGGCACGCTAAACACTTCTGTTTCTAATAAGACGGCCAAATGTCACCAATTAATCATCACATATTCGTCCGTGTGTAGTAAATGTTAGATCAAATGGATGCCACTATATTCGATGTTAACTACCTCCCCCCTATCACTCCCTACAAAAAACCAAACAAACAATAATAATATTTAAAAAAACACAGAAACACCACCAAATTTCAGATCATCGTTTAACTTTGATCAGATTTGTCTCTATCTGTTTATCTGTGTATATTCGAGTCAATCCGTTGAAGCTACGTGTGCTCATTTAGTTGAAATGGCTGTAACTCTTCTTTACAGGAGGTATCAAATGAGCATACTATGTCTAGACATGCGCTGAGCCATCACACCTATTATGTTGACACAGCACACCAACACACACATAAATCATGTTGTTATTACACATTATATAAGTTATTCTTAAATAAACTCATTCACTCGAGAAAGTCCAATTCAATTGTCGAATAAAGAACTGCCGTGTCGAACAATACTTTAGATTTTCTGTCACTTTAGTTGTCACTAATTCACAGTCAAGAAGGCCAACTAATACTAGTCTAACACTGAACATAAATTCAAATAAACATAAGATGCTCACCCACCAATCAATACACTTCTGAAGTCTGGTCGTGGTCAATGAGTATATGTCAAAGCTGGGATTTGTATGATATTGATCCCAGGTCAAAGTTAGTATAGTTTAACACTATGTTTTCCATCCATGCTGTAAAAGAATGTTTCAATACAGATGACGAAATTGGTCACAGAACAATCTAGTCACAGGACAAACTTATCTCAAGACAAGTTGGTCACGGAACAAACTGATTACACGTCAGGTTGGTCTCCTATTCAAAAACATCGGCGCTTTTGAATAGAAGCATCTTTTTTTTAAAGTTGGGGGGGGTGGCAATATGGCATTATGTGACGTTTCCTTATTT
>JAVFBX010196308.1:0-23545 GCA_034783855.1 Mopalia kennerleyi
CATTAAAACGTGACAGTAGCCATCATTGTTGTCTATCAACAAATGACGATAGGATCACAATATAACTGACAATAGAAGTTTAAAAAGCTGCGTAACGGCAACGGGTCCTTCACGAGACCAAATTTTGATAAACAAGTGTCGTTGTCCAATTCCGTCATGTTTTGCATCGTAATCAATCAATAAATAACAAAATTAAACATGATTTAGCTAACCTTTAATGTAACTGCTTTCTGTTTCTATCGTCATACATTTGACAGACGACAAAAGCTGACTTTCAGCTAATTAAACGTTAAAGTTTGTCGACATTACCTTTGCCCTTCCGTATATCCACCAAGTCCTCCCGCCGCAAAAACAAAAGTTAGGCTATTTCCGCTACTGCGTATACGATCCGTACAAACGCTGGTTCCTATCATCATCCCATCATTTTGACAGATATGACGATAGACAGCTTTCGTATAGGTCTAGTTTCGGATTTATTCAGATATCTCAGCATTTCGCTTGTTGCTAGTGCAAACATATCGCCTGTAAACAAAATAACACTTTCCTACGCAGTATTCTGTATCGCGAATGTCGGGTTTTGCGGGGGTATGGCTATCGTCAGTATTTTCGTCAGAAATCCCAGTGTTTTCCTTTAATTTCAGCCTGTTTTGGCTGTGATCTCCCCTTTTTTCTTGATATACGTGATAAATCAATATCTGCCCTTTCTTATAAATTTAAACATTATGATTCTAAAAAATTATTGACCATATATGAACTGAATGGTACACTTTATCTTGGAGTTTGCCATGTACATTTTATTGCAGCCCACACCTTCACTTCAAGTGGAGTCATTATGTTATCTCTTATTTTTCATTATAGTTTTCTTTCTTTTTTCGTTTTTTTACCAAGAAATAAACCTAAATATACAGTCGGTTAACAGCCTTTTCATGTGCAGGAACGTTTAATTTCCTAATAACTTTATACCTAATACACTGAAACGTATGAAAGATGGATGCGGCCGCTCGCATATCGTAATGTCTAGTTTTAAGTTTAACCACAAAACGCGAGACTAGAGATTGCGAGATGAGAAGATAGTAGCACGAGAAAATACAGCACGAGAATAGGAAAATACGAAACGAGTTTTTAAATAATATTCTGGTTATTTTGTCCTTCAATCTTGCGTTCTCGTGCCTCGTTTGGCGTTGCTTATTCCAGGGAAGAGACACGAGAATGTACATAAACTTGGGAGAATCAATGACTATCTCGTGATCTCTTGCCTTGCGTTTTGATGTAAAATTTAAAACCCAACAATACGAGATAGGAGTGTTTGTATTCGACTTTCAGAGAAATGGATATCTCAGCTAAGCGTAATCGATTATAACTGTGTTCGAGCCTTGGCCGAAACGTTGCTATATTAAAATTTTTTTTCCTTAGTGGAAAACCAGGAGGAAACTATATTTAACAAAGTCCCAAAATGGCAGCTGATGTACAATATTCATACCTGTATGTGTTTTTAACTCAATAAGGAGAGAATAAATTCACAGATTAACATCAAACTTGGAATAAAGCTTCCTCCCATTAAAACAACAGATATGATTGCACCATTGAAGCCTGTATTGTGAACATGATAAATTAAGATCAATATCACAGATTAAATGAAAGCGTTGAAGTAGGATTCTTCCTATTAAGACTTGGGATGGGATTGCATTTCATCGAATTACGCAAAACAATATAGCCGCCATTTGCAATATTCAAACCTATATAATGTATGTGAAGATGATAATTTGAGAACAAATTCCCTGAAAAACGTGAAACTTTTACTATAGCTTCATCCCAATAAGACAAAGGATTGGAAAACATTACACTACATTCCGTAAAACAAAATGGCCGCCATTGCATAATATTACAATAATCAGGTATGTTAATGTTGCGAAATCCCCAAATCCACTGTATGACCGCCATTGCATAATTTGGCAATATTTACGACTTGAGAACAAAACATGTGATAGTGGTTTCCTCTGGTTAAGAAACGTATGGGATTGCATATACTTAATTTCGTCAACCACTGTGGTTGTACTTCACCAAGTTTCACAAAAATGTTTGGCCGACATTGCACCAATATATGGTGATAAACACCATAATTTAAAGTAGGAATAGGTGATTTGGTTGGGATTATGAGCATGTTTTTTCCAAAATAAGCCATTAGCGGAGGACCTTCTTGGTACTAAGCTTTTGGTATTTACATGTATGTTTGCCTTTCTGAATGTTATCATTAAAGTCCTGTATCTCTGCGGCATTATGTTTTGGTTAAAATGCGTCCCTGGTGATCTCATTTACCTGGCTAATAAAGCATTGAAAAGTCAACTGTGTAAAGCTTTTCATCGTGCTGATACTTTAAAAACTTGACATCTACTTCGTCTATACGGACAACTAGCCTGCCAGACCACCAAAAAGGTCAGATGATCCCCGCGGAATGTACAGCATACATCTGTGTGATTTGATACCGTATGCAAACAGTCATCGTGTTATTAGCATTTATATTGACAGAGACAGACACTCCAGCCCAAAAGGACCCCAATTTAAATAGATATACACGGAAGCCACGGAGACTGGGGGTTTGTTCAGCACATACTTGGTTTGGTAGACGTCTTGAAGCTACCTGTTGAAAACTGGTCTCGAATGCCGGACTGTGAATTAACCGTAGATTGTGACTTGCAGAGAATTTAAAAAAAACATATTCTTGTTTGTGTGATTGGGATTTTACTGTAATTGAGCCTATTTTACTCATATGGCGGCGTGCCAACCAAACGTTTTGAGGAAAACCATCCCCGACGTCACTGGAAACAAACAGTGAAAAGACAAGACAATGACAAGGCCGATACAAACTCAACACAAACAAAGATATCGTCTCGGGGTTGCAATTAGCGCTGACAACACCAGGACACAAACTTCTAATTGCCCGTTAGGTTATATGTAAAAAGACACCTATTGAATCCGCGAGTGGACGGAGAGAGATTACTTTTGCTCTAGGGCGCTCATACCTAGATCTGTATGTGACGTCTTTGTGCGTTGTATTACATGCATACGTTGTTTTTCCCATTCTAATAGATATATCACGTACAGTTAGATATATGGATATAAAACGCATTACCTCGTCAATATATAGTTCCTTCTTCAACAGTATTGAACTATAAAGGATAGTTCTTTGGGTCCCTTTATTTGTATGTAAAGAGGTTTTTCTAGCGAAATCGAATTCGTGATATTAATTGGTCTGCAATCTACATGCAATAACTTAGTTTAATTCGCTTAAGTCTGTGGAAATACTTGAGTCAGTGAATATCTTTAAGCCCATCATCAGCTATTATTCATGTGTTGACGCTGTTTTTACTGCTGCCAATTACCAATAATACGCCGTGGTGACACCGGGTTTATTCCAAAATCGCAGGCTATGTTGCACAGCTAGATGGAACTTGACGGTTACAGAATGTATATACATTGTAATGTTAACACAAACACGCCATTATGCTGTAACGTTAACACAAAGGCGCCGTGAAGCTGAAATATTAGCAGCCATAACACCGAAAGACATGGCTATGCATTTCCGTACTAATAGTCCATAATGTTTTAAAGAGTAACTTCTACACGACATCTGGAAATTACATTCGAGTAGTTGGTTAAGACATGACACGCTCTTTTTGTAGGCCGCCTTTTTTATTAAACGTAATTGAGCAGAATAACGATATGGTTTGACTGAACTGTATTTATAATTTTTTTTACTCTAATAACATATCATTAAAGAATTAGCTGCTAACATTAAATCAACAGTTAGGCTCATAGATTGGTCTTTATTTTTCAAATAGTGGTCATTATTAGCAGTGCGAAAGTGTTAATAGATTTGTAGCGAATTCTTGTAAAGCCTTCATGATTACTAAATAATTCTTATGCCAGGCAAGTATGATCCTATTCTGCTATCAAATTCCCTCAATTAACCAATGTTGTTGGCAGGAAATTGCCCGAAAAATTCGTGGCATTGAAGTATTACTATTTAACACAAATCTATTTTTCCATTTCCTTAATTCCCTCGTTTATTATTCATGTGTTGGCTTCCAAACATTGATGGTGTGTCCCTTTTTGTGTTATGTGTTCGTGTGCGATACATTTTTTATGAATATCACTGTAACGAGCTGCATAGGCATCTTCTTGTGTACTGTATGTTACAACATTGAAGATATCAAATCAATTTCATATTATATGCTTTTTAATAAATCAGTATTTTCACTCTTTGTACACAATACTATTTGTAAAATCAATTTCATATTATATGCTTTTTAATAAATCAGTATTTTCACTCTTTGTACACAATACTATTTGTATTTAAAGCTAAACATTAAACCTTTATATAAGCGAAAATATTCTTCGATTCCAATTGCAAATACTAGTAGTTAAAGTCGGGCACTTAATTCAGTTTTACAGTGAATATATAGACGAGTCAGTGGTGTTTGAGAGTACTGGGACTTTCACAGCAGGTAAAACTTCTCTTTATGTATTTATTTGTCATATATTTAGGTGTAGTTCCAGTCGTGAACAAGCTGGGGTGTTATTTTTTCCCGACATACCTTACTGTTCAATAGAACTATAAAATTGGCCTAAATGTTAAAATGTATTCCCAAAGATAAACTTTCTTTTAGTTTAAATGCTATTCTGTTTAAAGACAAATATATTTGATGTAGCTCACTTCATGATATCTATTTACAATGTCAGCAGCCTAGCTGCTCACTAAATGATTTCAATTTACAATGTCAAAAGTCGAGTAGCTCACTAAATGACATTGTCAACAGTCTAATAGTTCACTAAAGAATATTAATTTACAATGTCAACAGCCCTGATCTCACTAAATAATGTTAACTTTCAATGTCAGCCCAGTATCCCACTGAATAATATATCTCACTAAATAATATTAAGTTACAATGCCAACACCCTAGTAGCTCACAAAATAATATTAATTTATAATGTCGACTACCAAGTATAGCTCACCAAGTTCGATTTACTTTTACTCAACTGGTATCTTGATGACGCCCATGAACTGCTTTGACGCTTGTATTATTTGCATTATATCGATTACAAATTAAAATTGTATTTACGTAAGAACATATTACAATATTACTAAAAAAAATGAAAATGTTAGTACATTTAATGAAAAAATATAATAAAAAAATTACTTGCTCCGTAGCAAAATCCTTGGCATTACGTTTAAAACATGTTCCTGCAGACAATAAGTAAACATCTGAACAATCTAACCCATGTTTTAATATCAAAAAGTGTTACAACACTTTTTCGGGTTCATTCCATATGCAAATGAAAATTTCCTCCGAAGAACATCTTCTAACAAAACAACTTACAACCTATTAAATACTGAGAAGCGATTGAATGCTGCAACCATCGACAACACCAAACCATAGGACAAACGGATAACAAGTCAGGTGTTAAACTTGCTATTGAGCATAGCGCTGTGATGTTTTAGATAATGTTATTGTCGCTAGAAAACTCGTGTTTGTTTGACAGTTCTACTCTGCTGTACGTTCAACTAATTGAGTGTATATGTAGCCATAGCGGACTGTCTCCGATATTAAATAAAATATATTAGAGTATACACTTTTACAATACTCATTCCAACAGTTCATTTTCAATTAATGCCTTTGGACATAACGACAAATATAAGAATGGTTTCCAAAATTAAATATTACATTGTGCACTATTATACCATATTATACTGTGACGGTTCTCCCGATCACGATGCTAAACAATATCACTTAGCCCCAAACATATGGATGTAGTCCATATATGAAGGGCAACTAAATTTGATGTTATGTCTTCGATTGTAAAGTCAAGGCTACTTTTTTGACGAACAGCTTCGCGGTTATTAGATAAATATTGACTTTCAAAAAGTCTTAGAAACCTAATGGGTCATAATGGACGAGTAATTACATTATAAGACGAGTCCGCGGTAATGGCGCTGGGCTTGATTCGTTATGCCACCATTGAGGAACAATCAATATTCAGCACTATATATAACTACATGGTTTTGTCTTAATCTGTTATACACAATCAATGGCCACAAGTCACTTCCCTGCTTGCAGTCTTTTGCACTCACAAAAAATAAGTCAAAGAAAAAACTTGTATTAACACCAGCAATTCCACTATATGTATTTAGAAGATATATACCAGACCTTAACTTCCTCCCTGGCAATGGCTTGGAGAAAAATGTGATGAATGATCTTAGTTTGATATTGCAACTAATTTTAACCATACAAATTATACAATTAACAAAAGTGTATACTCACTACTTGCAATTGCATATCCCATGGGAGTATCAATACCTGTATAATCAATATGATGTCATGAATCGTGTTTAATAGAGGAAATTAAATAAGTGATTTAGTTTATCAGATTTATCAAACGTCTGGTGTATCTGGCGAGGATCAAAATCATCTGTCCATCGAAACGGCCAAAACTTACGAACGTGCGTATTGATTTTTATGTAGGTTTTTAAACCTAATTTATCGTCATTATAATTGTTAGGTAATATAAGCAAAGAGATGGAAATTTAACCAGTCTGTAACGATATTCACCCTTAATGTGTTGGGCACATGGATTATAAAAGAATGTTTTTACGAAAAGAGAGACTTTTTTAAAACAGTAGTATGTCATTTTCTTGCTAATACCATTATTGGAATTCGATTATTTCGAGCCTGTAAGCATGCACATTTATCAATCGTTATCATTGGAAGCTTCAAACTACTTGCTGCATAAATCCGTTCTCCGAATTTGAACAGTGTATGAAACTCAATGTTTTCCCATAATGCATTATTTAAATACCTTGTGGACGTTGCGTCGTTATTGATGGGCCGAAAATTCAAAATCAAAAGAAAATATAATACGGCAAGCTGCTTCAAGGTAGCTCAGTTAATATATCTGGAAGGCTTATGTTGTACATATCCCCCTCGTAACGCGCATGTGTGTGTTTATATTGATTCATTGATTGACTGATTAATTGATTGGTGTTTTACGCAGTGCTTAATAAGGGTATTTCACTTATATCACGGCGGTGTATTCTAGTAAAAATGGACATTAGCACAACCAAGTTGTGAGTTTTTCCATTATGTTGGAAAGTTAATTTTTACGGGTGCTATGTAAATACGGTGTAACTAATCGTGAAACAAACTACTATTAGCCAGAGTTTGTGTCTAATAACTGAGTATTAGTGTAGAAGTATTTGTCTCCTGATTCCCAATTTTAGGAAGTTTGTCAATTATTGATCTTGTCGGAACAGTATCAGATGGCTTGGGGTCATGTTAATTGTATCAATTATGAAACTCGATTGACTTCATTGCTTTTAAGATAAAGCCCTAAAGAGCCTACCGAATTATTTTTGAATCACTTTAAAAACCTTAACACCTGCTTCCTCTTTCATGTTGCTGGCTTGATTGACAGCTAGAAAGGTCAGTTGGTCCCTGTGGAATACACAGCATAATAGTGTGTGATTTGATACCGTATGCTGAGGCGGACATCATGTAATTAGCATTTATATTACCAGACGGAAGCTTCAGTCCAACAGGCACCTGTTTATAGACATATACACGGTATCCATAGTGTCTTGGGGTTTGTATTTAGAGCATTATTGGTCTAGTTGAAGTTTCCAAGTTCACCGGTGGGAACTGATCTAAAATGTTGTGGTCCGTGAATAATTATTCGACGGTCTGCCCAGAATATATAAGTATGATAAACACAAACAAAACATTAACTTTCACTCGGTTATCGTCAATTTTGCTATTTTTACCATTTGATTTATATATTATCCGCGCCGTGGTTCCGATCTTTATGGATATCAAAATAAGTTTGCATTTAAATAATTAAACTGTGACAATCTTTTGAAGTATTTTTCTTTTTATATACTTCATTCTGAGAACTTTATGTGGTCCTGGGAGCGGAAGTTCTAAGTCTATCAACTTTTATTATCTTCTTAAGCTGTTAAATCCAGCTTAAGACCGGTCTTAAACATAATACTGTTGTTCAAAACTGTTTCAAAGTCAAACCAGACTTAAACTATCGTCGAAATTAGTTAAACGTTAGGGTTGATTTCAACGTGTATTTAGATAATCTCCTGCGCAGGAGGTACGTGTAATTTCGTTTTCGTGCTCTCAGCATACAACTTTACGATAGTCTCACGGTCAGAAATCATGACGAAACCATTTCAAAGCCGATTTTAAGCGTTTTGGTGTCATTTATGACAATATATCATGTTTTTAGCGCAAGAATCAAAGGAATTATAAGTTCACTTGCGTTGTTGAGGTCTTAAAGAGTATATTGCTTCTTGAAACGTCAAAAACACCTAGTACCTTTGGCGTCATTATTTATGTTATATACTCAAGGTTTCATGTGAAGCAAAAAAATAGTGCAGAACCCTTTACAGAGGTGAATGCCAAGTGAGCCTATGGTAGAAAATTTGTATTAAGGCTGGTTTTTAGTTAGGTAGGGACGTAATGTTTTGGACAAGGGAAATTGGAACAATCATATGGCGAAATAGAACAGGTTTCATCATCTAAGTTGTTCATTCTAACCCTATGCGGGTTATGTGTCTGCACAAATATACATACTAAGGAACAACCTCTGCATCCTCTTCCTACCAACACACACACCTCCCCGCTGAAATAAGAAAAGACGACTCAAATCGAATTTTGTTCTTTGGGGTTTAAGACACACAGAGGTGCCGTTTCACCGTGTCTTAAAAAAGTTACCAATTTATTTTTTGTCTCTAGTTATCTAAATCAATCTCTGTAATGGGAATGAAACTTTATTATTAAATTATACTCAGTAATGTCTAGGGAGTATAAATATTAATGTTTACAAAAGATAATGTTAAAGTGTCGTTTAAACCGAAATGGGCTTACAAATGTTATGGCCCAACGGGGAAGAGCTTTCACAAAAATACTTAATAAACTTGTAGAAAAGCACAGACATTATTTTCTCAACATGTCCCTGCGGAAAATAAATGACACCTATAGAGTAAAAGGCGAATTTACGTTTAAATAACAAAATGCATCACTGCATCTGTCCCCTTGGTACTCTTTCGTGTGTTAATTAGAATTCCGCATGACCGTCTGTGGAATATCGCCTGATAAAATAAACGCATTAAAAATCTTTAATTTCTCAAAACCATCCACAACATCAAAAAATTGGGCTTGCTGATGGAATTAAGAATGTATGATCTAATCTACAATAATAAGGCAGATATTGAATTTTATATAAAATATATGATGTTATTGAAGGGAGTTAACTCGGCGTTTGGGTTATCAAAGGCATGTCAAGGGAACAGTGACCTCCCAACTTCCTTTTAGATAAATTTTCAGCAAAGATGGATGCGCTCAAAACTTACAAGGCTTTGTTTTGGAAATTGATTTATCCGTTGTTGTTCTCTTCGCTGGCAAACTGTGCCGTAGGGGAAATTTCAAATGGCTGTGTTTTTTCCTTAAATAATTCCTAACTGGCAAGTTGCGCTTAATGCAACTTAAAATATAGATATCCAACAGGACTGACATATTTCTAAGGCAGGATGAAAAAGGAAGAAATCTAAAATGAATAATCGTGAATATTTAATTTGGCTAATACTGGCAGTCTTTTAAAATTGCGTTAAATGTGGATCTATTGGGTTCTGACAAAAAGCCCCAAACCCTTCTTTCCATCACATTAACAAAATAAGCAGATGCTATTGGTAAGAAATTTCTCGGGAAACTAATGGCACTGAAAATCTATCCTTCGATGCCATAAAACCCATTTCTCGTTTTTAATTCATCGGCTGTCGTTCAAACATCGATACAGTTGGCGTGTTTCTTCCAGTTAGCTGTCTTCATTCGGCAATTGTTTACGAACATCAATATAAAATAGCTGTGCAGACATGTCTATAACAGTGACTATTACTATCCTGCACAAATATTGACTTGTTGCTTTATTTCTGCATATCATCCCCGAAACAGTCAGATTACTTAGGTTATACATTTTTGTCCAAAGTGTTGCACAGAGAATTGGTATCAAAAGAGACAGTTGACGAGAGTGCGACATGGCTGTACTATTAAGGCTTTTGACAATAAAGGGAACGGTTTTGTGTGGTTTCAGAAAGCGACTTCTCAAATTCGGAAGTCTTCTAAAGTGGTACTGAAGCGTTGAAGGCACCTGCTTTCTTATTGCTGATCTGAAAGTACCTTAGCCTCACCAAGCTGGATATCACGCGTAAATGGAGAATGTATTTACAAGTAGGAAAAGGTCGAGCTAGTCCCAGTCGTGTGAACGAGATGTCGTAAAAGTTGATTACTCATGAAGATGATCCTTTGAACTAGAATCGTATCAAACGGAGACAACCATTTCCTCTTGATGTAGCCAATGTGTAAAGATCAATAGTAATGGTATTGGGTGTAACACACAAGTATTAGGAAGAGAACAAGCTAATCAACCTTCCAGTAATGGGTGGCAAATGAAGCAGAAGGAGAACTAAATTTATAAAGGAAATCTCTATCAAGGATTATTCAGAAAACAAACACAATATACGTATGGGCATATATATAAGCACTTGCGTGTCTAACTGTCAATACAATTGAATACGAATTTAAGGAAATGCAGTGTTATAATGGTTGGTGAAATAGGACACTAGAAAATTATATATGTATGAGAGTGTCCCAGCACAATTGATAGAAGGGAGACGTCACGCTAAGTGGTGCTGACTTCGTTGACAACAGTGTGTTCCAACAACAGACAAATGCAAAACCAAAGTATGTGAAATATCTTTGCAAGGAAGTTAATATTCACCCAGTGCTAATTAAAGCCATTATGGCCACGCTATAAAAAAAAAACACTTTAGCCAGAGGTAGTTCCAGCCAGAATGTGAAGAAAGGGAATAAAAATATAAACATACATTTTATGAAAATAAAATATATAAACAAATGTATGAAAAACACTGTACTATAAACTTGAATAGTTGTTCTCAATACGTAAGTTGTTCAACATTTACACATATATCATTGGTGAGGGCACGTATTAAAGATATGCTAATATGGAGAGTGCTGATTGGTTAGAAGAGTTTAACATTGTTATTTTACTGTAAGATTAGAATAATAGGGGGTTATGCACTGTATACCTGAGAGTTGAAGGTATCTAGACCAAAAGTCTTAACCTTCTGATTTTGTTTGACAGGCAATATTCCTTGATTGTCTAGGATATTTCCAAGCAATCAATATTTCCATATTTCCAACCAGGACGGTTTCTGCTTCAAGAAAAAGTCAAACGCGTCCATGGAAGAGTGAGATGCCGACACCCTGCCCCGAGGCTAATGTTGCATTCATTTCTGTATTGCCACATTTACGGGTTCCAACAGTGTTTTTCTCCCTGGGTTTTTGGATCGAGTTTGTCTTGTGCATCATTCTGGGTCGATTAGGGCTTCACCTTTTGTATTCTACCATACTTATTTGTCGAGTTATGTGTACAGTGCAGATAGAGATCAAACACTGAGCATGACATGTAAGTAACCTGTGAATGTTGATACATGATTCGTGTTCCTGGGAGCTTGAGAATTTACATACTCGGTTACAGCTACTTTAATCTTTCTACCTCTGGTAATTCCAGGCCTTGGTAGGCATATTGAGTTTAAATTGTTATATTATTACCAGAGTCACTTGTTCGTACTGTTTTTTTTTTCCGAGTGGTAATTCTGAGCTTCAATAATATATTTTTCTTAAAAGTAAACTGTAACCGACTTTTCAAATACTTTCTTTCTTTAAAACTTAATTCAGTCCGGATAAAAAAAGTAACGAGCCTAATGCATGCCAATTGGCTGGATGGGAAATGGATGTCACTTACCAGCAGTTCGCTTGATGTATGTGATTGTAAGAACAGACTGTCACTCTGACAAAAGTACAATCGATCGTTTGATAGACATCGTTTGAGAGCTTTGCTGACTTTCTTAAACTTTTTCAAAACAGTATGAATTATGTATATTGAGTACTCAATATGTGGCTTTTAATCTTAACGTCTTGAAAAATGAATTAGACTTATTTTGACGCTGTTACATCCTATATTATTAAGAGATTGTCTACATGTATGTAGTCAGAAGAATACAGCAGGACGCCGTTAAGTGTTTGATTTCGTTGTATTTTAGCATGTGATTATCGGGGATTTATTTGTTACCAATTACATCTAGAGTGGATCCTTAATCCAATTTAGCTGACACCCCATTTTTTCTTGAAATTAAACATGTGTAAAACATGCAATAAATTAACAATATAAACGCATATGTTCAGAAATTTGGCAACATATAAAATACATGTATTATCAAAGGACAATTCACGCCTTTACGGTTTATCGGTTGTTTCAATTATCAGTTAAATTAACTTGCCGGATGGTTTTCCGTATGCCACTTCCACATTATGTTCCATAACATTTAAGAAAAACTTTCTTGGCTAACATTTGTGTATATTTATTCATTATAAAGGCATGGATTATTCGTAGTTAACTTATTGTCAAAAAATGGGTTGTCAATTCGCCGCCCCACCCCAACTTCGGCTTAAATCGTTTAGATGCATAGAGATGAAACAACACCTTGTCCAAAACTGTGGCTAATTCATTTGCAGTGGTTGTTTCGGTTTTGTGAGACATTGGGAATGACGTTAAAATTGAAATAAGCTTGCAAATATTCAGGCACAAAAGATTAGAACTTGCACAAAAATACTAAATAATTCCGTTGAAAAACAAAGACATTATTCTCTATATAACTCCCTGAGGATCATACACCACACTTGGACTAATGAGCAAACCCAGGTTTTAATACCGAAATGTATCACAGCATCTGTTTCCCTTGTTCCTCTTCAATGTGCTCATAACTGTTGAAACTCTTTTAATAATAACAAAAAACACAAATCAAACAGGGAAAACCCAATTATTTTTTAAATCCAACGACAAACACCAAATATATAGGGCTAACGGATGAAATTAAGAATTCATGATCTAATTTACATTAACACATTGGACAGGTTTTGTGACATCTAGAGTGTATTCATGGGAATACATAGTTGATGACTTTTCACCATTAAAAATGCTGACGCTGCTTTATAACTGTCAGTATTTCAGTTCTATATTGTGTGCCGTGTTTGTAACATGTCAATATTACACGTTCGACCAAAGAGGATTGCCATGGAAACTACGACAAATACAAACAATTCGATATTAAATAACCGCTAACATAGTGCAGTCTCGAGCAACATGCTATTTGCCAGATATGATATGATACTGCAGCACACGATTTTCACCTCTTCATGGAATATTAAATTCACAACATACATTGAAATGCATTTGAATCGGCGGTTTGGTATCTACATCGAGGGTTTAAAAACATACCTCCCTATGTTCAAAAATTACATATTTTAGTCTGAATTGGAGAAACAACGAAACGTTTTGTGTTTGCAAGCTTAATTTGAGAACTATTTATAACTAACATTGTAATTCTGGGTAAGGATTTAAAGATGAACTCTGCCTCACACGGACAGGTGAGATTTATTTATTTTATGGAATAAGTGGAATTGAATCGGTCGTTATATTACCGAGCCCATGTGAGTTATGGCAGAAAAAGCACTTGTTACACAAGCTAGGGAATCTATTGACCTACTATTCTTTCTTTGCTAACCTCATTTTATTTTATTGCCCAGACGTGTCTGTAGCCACTGACCATGAATCTGTGTTAATCTGTCTTTAACGACTGTTTATCAGCCATTAGAACGGGATAAGCTCAATAACTCTTATGCATCAAATGACTTTTAAGGTATTCCATCACGAAATAAATTTAAATCCGATTGTAAAATGAAAGTTCAGCTAACATCGAAATAATCCGTCAATTCGATAAAATAACATTCATTACTCTGTGGAGAAATAAATAGTTCGAGTAAACAGACCGTCGCAGTTTCGATAGGGACCGATTAGAAATGGACCAACAGTACGATTTGTTGATGGGATTTTCCTTTTCCAGACATGTGTTGATTGGCTGCGAACAAAGGAATATCAAAAGAGCTATAAGAACTCGTAACGAAAGCATGGATATGTAAGAGGCCCGCCAGTGTAATCAAATATTTCGTCTAAACCGGCTCCCCGGAAACCGACCCGCTGTAACGACTGAACAGTTTACTGTTCTACTATTGTTTCCTCACAAAATGGGCTGAGCAACACAATATTGAAAAAATCCTAAATGAAATATTTTGAATAAGATATGGAACCTGTATATGCGATCTCAGAACAGTGTCACTTTTTGTGGACGACAACACTGGTCAGACGATGACAGTAAAAATCTCAAAATGTCTAACTTGAGAGGCTGTCAACTAACTATACAAATATTTGGGCAGTTTATATTGAAAGTCTTGTAAAACTTTCAACAACTTCGATTTATATGTGTCTAAACTCAAAACCTTTCTTCCGTCACTTTCTCTAAATAAGCGAATGCTGTTGGCAGGAATTTCTCGGAAAATTAATGGCATTGAAATACCACTATTTCACAGAAATCTATTTACTTGCATTGCTCTCAACCTCTTTTTCGTGTATAATTCCTGTGCTTTCTTCCAACCATTGATACAGTTTGCTAGTTTCTTCTAGTAAGTTTATTGTATCCATCACACATTCGCAATTTTAACAATAAAATAGCTGCACAGATATCTTGTGTAAGTGTATAACGTGCAAAGTATTTTGACCAGTTCAGATCTTGTGGGAAATTTCGTTATTTCAAATCTTCAAAAAACTAAACAAATGTACCTTTACTTGTAAAATAAAGTTTAAAAATAAGAGAGCAAATGTCAACATTTTCATTTTCCGGTTATTAATTTGACAAAATCTTAAATGTTATAAATTTATTGGGCGCAAGAGTCAGCCAAACATCCTGAAAAAATATTTTCGTGCAGGAAACAGCAAATCTAGGTCCAGTTCTATGATCGATATATCGTAAAAGACGATTACTCATGAAGATGATGTTTTAAACTAGAATCGTATCAAACTGGGACAACGATTTTGTCTAGATGCACCCAATGTAAAGATCAATAGTGTAGTGGTATTGAATGTAACACACAAGTAACAAGGGGGGAACAGGCAAATCAATCCGCTAATGGGTATCAGATGAAACAGAAAGAGTAATGTATTTGTACAGGAAATCTCAAGCAATGTTTTTTCAGCAGATAAAAGATAAACTTTTATACATATTAGCACTTAAATGACTTGTTAATAAATTGATTGAGACTTGGAGGGGTACTTCAGGTTGTTGAGCGGTATTTTCTTGGCTACTGGAAGGCGGTTTTATTCGTCTTAGTCTTACGCTGTAACACATTAACTATAGAGAAGTGTTTAGAATATGTCAACAGGATCTAAGATATTTTTAAGAACAATGGACACCTTTACTGTTTATGAGTGGTTTCAACTTTGGATAAGTGGTTAGGGTGTCGCAGTGGTGTTTTTTTAGGAGGTTTCCTCATTATAAGCAACGAACAGTATAAATTGGACAATCCTGTGTACGATGTTTATCACCAATCAAACAATCAATAACATTGGCATGTTGCGTGGTGTACCGTATGACACCTATATTCAATAACATTTAACACAAAGTGTCTTGGCTATCATTTTGCTAACCCATATGGCATGTTCATAGCTGAATATTAGTCGGAAATTGTTTGTTTCACGCCTTAAAATTAAGAAGTCATGATCTTATTTACGTTGATACATTTAACATTTTCAAAATTAAATTGATAAATAATTTGCCGTTTTGTTATTAAATATAACGATGTGGTTAGTTATTATTGTCCATTGCCGCGTTTGTATCATCTTAATATGGCACGTTCCACCAAAGAGAATAGATATGGACATTACGACAAATATAAGCAGTGTGTCTGATGTTAAATAGCATTGTGCAGTCTCTAATAACATGTTGTTATAGCTGAGAAGATATTGCAACAAACGATTTCCACCGGTGAAGTCTTAAACTTCACAACATACATTGAAATGCATTTAAATACGGGGGCTGTTTGATGAAGGTAACTTGGCGCTATGGGCTACACAATACCAATTCTATATGGCGATCCAACCTTGTTCTTATTC
Organism: Mopalia kennerleyi; assembly: GCA_034783855.1. Lineage (NCBI taxonomy): Eukaryota > Metazoa > Mollusca > Polyplacophora > Chitonida > Mopaliidae > Mopalia > Mopalia kennerleyi. Next base: position 16,144 of record JAVFBX010196308.1, read on the forward strand.
CGTCCATTATTTGTATTATGTATGCGTCATCTGTTGTTGGGACGTTGCAAGCTCTTCAATACATTAGGTTTGACTGCTTGAATATCGTCATATAGGTTTAATGGTATTTAGTAAGTCGTAAATCAAACCAGTCAACAAGGGGCTTATATAACACGATGAGTATGATCAAAGCGTATCTTGGATCGGGGGATTTGTGGTTATTAGATAAATATGGACAGAGGAAACTTTTCAGAACATGAAGGGTCATAATGGACTGGTTATTACATTTCATACTCACTGAACAGCAATGTGGTTTTAAGCATAAGGTTTTACATGTATGTCATTCTCTGTCGGTCAATAAGCAATCAGCACCATATATACATGAATGATCCCATCTGTTATACACATGTAAGTCCATTGCATGCATTTCTAAGTGGCGTATTGAACGGTGAAATATCACAGCTATATCACGTCACCAGTCATGTTCCTGATCCGTTTTACAGAAAGACAACATACATATAGCTTATCTTTACGTCGTCGATCCGTTGGAACCATTTAGTTGTTTATGTACGTGACAATTGAAACAATTCAGAGATTCGCAGTGATCGTTTATCTGTTGGTGTTAATGTGGAGTGGATCTATGCCAACCATTCATACACCGCGTATAATAAACTGTTTGGGTAAAATAATAGCACAGAATTTTAATGGATCCTGGAATAGCAGACAAAACGAATACCCCAGTATCTAATGCTAAAAGTAGTTGATGGAGTTCTGAATGCCATCGAACTGATAGATGTCCAAGGTAGAATGGAATGTGGTGATTTTTTTTACCTAATATTCTTCCATCGCTAACCGCATCATAGTTATATCGACTAAACGTGTCTATTACAACTGATCATTGAAATACTGAATGGCAATATAATTGTAACAACTGTTTATCAGCCGTAAGAGCGGAATAAAGGCAGCGAAATGTTTTTTAAACGTAGTGGTGTAGCCAAGAAATAAACTTAGATCCATCGTCAGGTAGTACAGCTGATTCACTCAGCTATAAAATCTGGCAATACACAGTGGAGAAATAAGCAAATCTCCCGAATGATTTCTGCAAATCAACATGTGAGAATGGCCCTATCAACGGAGATTCACATGATCCCTGAATTTGTCCGACCGACGATCCAACTGGCTTGTATACACCCTTAGACACATATAGCTCTAATGGAACCCTTTGAGGTTCTTCTGCCATGGCTCTAGTGGAACCCTTTTAGGTTCTTATGGACCGCTCGCCTCAACGGTTCCGAGAATTTCTCTCATAATTATTATATCAAGGACTGTTTTTATCGTTATGGTCCCATATAGAAAAATCCCCCTTTTTCAAAGAACCATTACATCAAAGGGTATAGAGTGAACGGCTTTCTTCTGATTTGTTGCTGTTTCTCCTCAAGAGTGGACTGACCAAAAATTGGTAACAACTGTCCACCCACTGAGTAAAACTCAAACACGTTTTAAATGTAGAGAAAGACAATTATGCTTGTCTCCACGTGGATTTTAATTCGGTTGTCTAGCTAGCCTGGCCTGCGTCCTGACGTTATGAGCTAGAATGGCTCACAACTGAACGTCCACGAATTTTCATGCAACTCGATTATCTTGCTGAACTGATATTTATCTAAGGCAGTATTAGAGAGGAAGACATCCAAAATGTAAAATCGTCAATAAGAAATGTAACCTGTACAGCATTATTGTATCGGGACAACATGGCGTTTCAAGCGATAATAGCTAAAGTATCAAAATGTCGAACATAAGCGCATATTTATTGGCAAATACTGCTAGTCTTCCGTTTTGATTAATCGGAATAGACTTGGGTAATATACCTTGGAACTGTTCTTCCATCACATTTACTAAGTTTGAAAATGCCCATGGCAGGAAAGTTCTTGGAAGATTAATGCCATTGAAAAGGTATTTAACACAACGCTCGTTGTGTCGTTGACCATGCATTTCCTCATTTGTGTTTATTTGAGCACTATGTCTCATCTGGTATTACAACCGACAGTATCGGGACGGTTTTGTTTGATATCAGAAAGTGACCAAAGTTAAAATGATAACCTTTCCGATTTTCACAACTTCTCAAAACTGGATATTTTGCAAGTAGCACTGAAGCTTTAAAGGCATCACATTTGTTATTACTTATCTCAAATGTAAGTTCGCCTTTCTCAGTTTACATAACACAAAACAAAATGCATATGTACGTCATTTCACACATATGAAAGTGTTCTATCACATATGATAGATTATTTACGTCGTGCGCTAATCGTTCGCACTTTCATGAAGATGGTCTAAGAATTAACATAAGCCTAACAAGCATTTGTGAAATTGCTTTGCTGGAAACTCAACATTCCCAAGACTTAAAGTCCATACATCGTTGCTTCGCGCAATGCAAACTACTGAAGACTACAAAATAATTATAAAAAGACAAGTTTATATACGAAAGGTATATATTAATATCAGATTAATTTTGCACCTTAACCAATACTTTCTCATATCAAACAAGTAAAAACAAATTGACTAGAAATCTCAGTAGAGATATATCAGAAAGTGTTCTTTAACAGGGAGTTTACAGTATGTGTGTTTCTGAAAAGTGTTCTTGGTTTCAGTTCATGTGATCCTTTACAGCTTTTCCTACACGAAAATATAAATTCAAAGTCCCAAATATTTCAGGAGTTCTTTTGAATCACTTTAACACCTGCGTTTTTTCTGAAGGTAACTAACGCGATTGACAGCAAGAATGGTCAATTGGTCCCTGTGGAATATACTGCATAAAAGCGTGTGCTTTGATATCGTATGCTGAGACGTAATTAACAATTATATTACCAGACTGAAGCTTCAGTCCAAATGGCACCTGTTGATAGAGATTTACACGTTATCCATAATGTCTCGAGGTTTTATATAGGACGTAATTGGTTTCGTAGATGCCTTAAAGTTCGTTTGTGGAAACTGATGTCAAATGTTAGCCCGTAAATAGTTTGTAACTGACAACCTGTCCAGAATATACAGTTACTTTCAGAGAAATAAAATGTTCATTTCAGTCAATGTCGCTGTATGTATTTGAACTTTTCCGTGTCCTTGTGATACAACGACTAAACGCAATTCTACTACACTGATAATTTAACAAAACCGAAGACCAGATATACAGTTCACTTTCGCATAATGGTAAAACTTATTAAAAACAAATAATTTCAGATAACACTTTCTTAGTTTGGATAGATTGTAATTTGGAAAAGTGAACCCGAATTCGAATCCACGACATTTGAAGTAAAGCTCCCAATTACCAGCAGTAAATACCAACCTATATATACATACATTCAGCAGGAAATATTACTTAACATAACATTTCGTGTCCTGAGATGAGCTAAAGACGACACTGTGTGTTTGAAAATATTTAATGTACATCTTCTTCAAACTGAACTACAGAGTTAACAAATCTCGTCTTTATTAAGCAATGACTTAATATAGGAGTCGGAAAAAAGCAACAATGACAATAGATGATCGAATATCCCTTTAATGTTAACAAGATAAGACAAAATTATATTGCTACTGCTTTTATTTACAGGTTTGTACGTGTATGTTTTTGTTAGTTGTTCTCAACTGTAGCCTATTGTGCTCTTCTTTAATAACATAAACGTGACGAGCTTATCTCTGTCGAGATGATTAGAAAAATGATACTAGTCATGAACCAGGATTTTCTTTAACGGATGTGATTGTGAGAACAGACAGTCAGTCCGTCAAACGTCTCTACTGTGCAATCGATCGTTCGACAAACACCTTTGAGAGGTTGGCTGATTGAGTATAACCATTTTAAAACTAGGTGAATATAGTCTGGTGTAAATAGCTGTTCTTATAGTCTATTAGAGTTTAGGAATGACGATGGATGCCAAAACAACAACCAATGTATTTTCTTTGTAGTTATCTGAATTATTTCCGTTACTATAGATGACCTTTACCCCTTAACTCCTTAACATACTGCTATACTCCTTAGGATCCTGGCAGTCACACTAATTACGTTTGCAAAAGCAAAGGTCAGAATGACATTCAAACAAAAAAGACCAGCAAATGATATGGCGTGTGCAGATTTTTTAGCACGAATAAAATTAATACCAGCGAGGAAATAAAGATATTATATTCTAAACATGTCCCTCTGGGCAATAAATCACACTAAAAAGCAAGCCAATGTTTTAATAACAAAATTCATTACTGGATGTCTTCTCTTCCTTAACTTCAATGTGTTAATATGATGTGTTAAGTTAAAAAAAACAATCTTGATTAAAACCATCCAGAAAAGCACAAAATAAGGCTTACGGGTAATATAATGTATTATCTAACACATGACATGCATCAATTATTGATTGATAGAATTTTGTTAATTGGGAACATTGTTGTTGTAATTACTTGCTATCCAACAGATGACGTTTTTTTACAACTGCATGCATATCGACTTATAACGTTGCGGTGTTTGCACCATCTCACTAATTACCACATACTCCACCAAATATTCAAAAACTCATTTTGTACAATCTCGAACAGAAAAGTGTCCGAAGATTTCTCTTTTCTGTATTTGCTCGACTTAAAATACGCGGGTTAATAATTGCATGTAAATCTCTGAAGGAATGGAGCAACATTTACCCGACTTGCTCCACGTATTGGGTTCTTGAGTTGATCTCGGGGACGTGTGAAGGTCTATAGCGCATAAGGCTGGAAGACCGTCATCTGGTTAAATAATCATCAATAAGGTGTAAATCAAACCAGTCAACTATCGGCTCATATGCCAATGATAAGTATGCACAGAGCTTATCTTGTATCGTTAAGTGGTTATTTGTAAAATATTGACCGAGGTAAACGTTGAGGGTAAAAAGGACCGATAATTATATCTCAAACTCACTTAGTGCTAATGGGGTTTTAAGGCTTACGTTTTTATGACAATCGTTGTTGGTCAATGCGTAACCGGCACCATATATACACGAGTGATTCCGTTTGTAAATGATAAATTATAGTTGTGAGATGTGTCTTTAATAATGAAAAACTGAATACAGCCTCAATTCGCTTATAGATGGCTCGGTCAAATCACCAGTCATGCTTGTCCTTGATCCATTCCATGGCTAGGACAGATAACATAGACACGTCACCCGCCAACTGGAGTGATCTAGTTTTTTATGAATGCTTTGATTTATAACATTCAAAATAGCCACATCGCATTAATCCTTTATCTGTTCTGTGCGAATAGGTCAGATTCCAACTTATCCGACACCAGGTTGTTAGAGTAGGTCAATATGACTTAGATTCAATAGATACCCAGGTATATAAAGGCTAAATTTTATTTGGCGCAAAGTAGAAAGAAATGCAAGACATTTATTGACCTAATATTGTTACTTTATTATAGCTATCTTTGTTTTTTTCCCAGACTTGTCTGTAACCACGGGCCATGGAATCTGAGTTAATCTGTGCTTAACGACTGTTTGTCTACGGTGAGTGCGATATAAGTCCAATATCTCTTACGCATTAAATGACTTTCGAAAGTAAATCTGAACCTAATAAAAATGTTCAATCTGAACGTAAAATGAAAGTTCAGCTATCGTGAAAATAATCCGCTATCAGTTAGTTGACATAATTCACTGTTAATCCCTTGAAACCAGTTAAACAGCCTTCCTTACTTTTGCAGCCAAAACATATTGCAAAACAACGCATTTTGTACAGTTGCCGATCGAGAACCGCGCTGCTGGACATAATAATTACATTATACTTTTTAGATCGTCTGTAATACGCTGTAGACCATTCTCACAGTGCGATTTGTACTTTCCCGTAGATGCGAAAAAGAAAAACACAGGCGATTTTTAAATGAGGGGAATATGCAAAAAGCGTTACAAAATATTGCAACGGCATCATACATGTTAAGGTGTTTTCGCTATATACCAGTCTGTATGTCATAATGTCGAAACTGGTTCTCCCGAAAATCCGGTTTGCTTGTAATTACTGAACAGTTTACTGTTGATTTATGTTTGCTTCTCCGACACAATGAGATGGCCAACAAACTATTAAAAAGTTTACACCAATTGACGACATATCAGATATAGATTTCACGCCGGACTACTTAAGTAGTATCAAAGAGAAAAAAATCAAAATCGTAAAATCGAGAACAACATATGTATCTCAGCGCACAGTGTCATGAGATGTGGACCAGAAAGCTTGTCGAACAATTACAGTACCAACGTCTCGATCGTGATCAGCTGTACGAATATTTGTGCGGCTAATACCGTGAGCCCTAAAAATCTTTCTGTGATATCGATTAATGAGTGTCTACTTTATTAATATATCTGCAAACAGTTCTTCCATCACATTTCCTAAATTCGATTAATGAGTGTCTGTTTTGGTAATATATCTGCAAACAGTTCTTTCATCAATGTGTGCCTATTTTGATAATGACAAAAGCTGAAAACCTTTCTTCTATCACATTCTCTAAATAAGCGAATGGTGTTGGCAGAAAATTTCGCGGAAATTTAATGGCATTAAGTTATTGTTATTTCACACAAAATCTATTTTACTTTCATTGCCAAAAAACCCTTTTGTATTTTATAGCTCATGTGTTGTCTTTAAAAAATCGATACAGTTTGCGATTTTCTTCCTGTTAGTTGTCTGTACCCTTCACTCATTCCTAAAAATAACGATAAAATAGCTAGACAAGTATCTCGTTGTTTAACAATGTGAAATGGAATGTTGTGCGAAAGGATGTTATTCAAACTAAAATAAACAAATTATGTTTTAAAAGTAGCTTGAGACAACCATTAGTAAAATTCTTTTTAAATACAAGAGAGCAAATATTAACATTCTCATTTTCTGATTAGCAAGTTGATAAACTCGTAAGTTTGGTAAATCACATTAATTATTTGTCGCCTACACTTACATTAAATTTCTGTTTTATTTCTTTATTTCATATTATTTTCGAAACATAAATTATTTCGGATAGATTTTGATATAAAGTATAGCATAGTGTGTTGGTTAAAAAGAAAATAAATCGTGAGAGGACAGCATTACTATACCAATAATACTTCCTATAGTATCAGTAATAGGTTTGTTTAGTTTCAAAAATTGATCAAACCAAGACGAATTCCGATTTTAACAAATTGTTGGCAACAAAGCCGGATGTTTTCCTATGTGGCATTGATACATTGAAGGCACAGCGTTTGTTTTTACTGATCTGAGAAGTAACTTCGCCTCACTTAGCTTCACATCACGTGTAAATGCAAATGGACTGCAAAGTTAATTCCAGTCCTGTAATCGGGATCTTGTAAAAGTTGATTACTCAAGAAGATGATCTTTTGAACTTGAATCGTATCAAACGGAGACAACCATTTCCTCTAGATGTAGTCAACGTGTAAAGATC
>JAVFBX010196309.1:0-12967 GCA_034783855.1 Mopalia kennerleyi
ACAATTGGGCCTCACACAGTGTCATATCAGTGAAATAACTGTATAATTGATGTGACAATTGGGCCTCACACAGTGTCATATCAGTGAAATAACTGTATAATTGATGTGACAATTGGGCCTCACACAGTGTCATATCAGTGAAATAACTGTATAATTGATGTGACAATTGGGCCTCACACAGTGTCATATCAGTGAAATAACTGTATAATTGATGTGACAATTGGGCCTCACACAGTGTCATATCAGTGAAATAACTGTATAATTGATGTGACAATTGGGCCTCACACAGTGTCATATCAGTGAAATAACTGTATAATTGATGTGACAATTGGGCCTCACACAGTGTCCTATCAGTGAAATAACTGTATAATTGATGTGACAATGTAAAAGCCTAATCAAACAAATCCTTGTTTCTCCTTTTTAAGACATCTGATGTTTTCTTGTGATTTATTCCTAATCCGACTGATGATGTTTTCCTGTTTCTCGAAACAATAGTTCTGATGTTCTTTGATTTCAATGAGCCAGCCTTCTGATGTTTCAGAATTGAGCTCATGTATAACATCTGTTTTACAATAAATCCTGAATTACAGCATGTCAGGAGTGGAGTCAGAAAGCTTATTGTGTCATTTATTTGGGTCCTGAACCAGGCATGGACTTACTTCCCTAATCCAGATCAGCTCCAATTTGTTTGTCACTTTCCAGCTGTCTCTGATTAGCCCAGTCTTCATTCTGTGTATGATACATACTTTCAAAAGTAAATCATATTGGCACGAGGATGTGGATTAATTTAAAACAGAGATCTTCTCGTGTTTTTGATTATTTCCCTTGATGTTTTTAAATAGGTCTATGTCTAGTTGTTATAGCAACCATCTCAGGTATGGAAATATCTTTCCATGTGTAGTTAACATGATGCATTGTGTATCCCATATTATAGAATATAAATATGTCACATATACAGACGACACCAGCTGTTTACGGTCCAATCTGTCCTGTATACGTACTGATGCTAAATAAGTATAGGATGTGAAAACCAATGATAAAGACACACACCATTGGTGAAGATGAATGGAGGAGCAAGTCACTCCATAAGTCAGACAAGAAAGTAAACCTGGGTTATTGTTATTATTCTGCATGTTATGGTGGTTTTCTTCTGGGAAAGCTGTGATGTTAAAGTCAAATAATTTGTAACTTAAGGGTATCAATGATCCAATCTAAAGCTGTATGATCAGCTTACATTAAATGGAAACACATGATTACCAGATAATGTTTGATTTGAGCAGGCGGATGGAAGGAGCTCTGTGTTGCCCTGGTGTTCTCGGAGCTAAAGGGTGCAGGAAGCTGATCTGTTTGTACGTTTTATTTTTGTGTCCGTCGTCATATAAGTGAGAACGACGTTAAACACCAATCAAACAAACAAACAAACAAACTCTTTTGAATATATCGCTTATGACTGGCTTGTCTTATCATTGTTTCACATGAACGGTGGTTTCCTTCAGAAAATGGTCTGGCACACCATGTATGGCATAACACCCGAATTAAACAAAGTGTAGGCTTTCAGTTAGGTTTTTATCTCCCTAGAACCCACCTAGGTGACCCATACTCTATAAGGATATGTACTGTAGAATATTGAAGACTGTCAGGCAACCAATCCATAGGCTATTGTGACTGAAGGAAAACGTGTTTTAGTGGAGCAAGGAAGCTAGTTGAGCAGAGATAGAACCTGTGCTGGCAGCCTCTAATCTCTTACAGTCTATTGATTATATGGCTAGCTGTGTGGAGTGATTAACAGCCATCAATGGCTGCCTCCAGTCCCGGCCTTCCTTCTAACCAACAGGCCGAGACAACTTCAATAGATAATCAGCTTGCCTCACATTAATATTTAGTGACAGAGTGAAATCTGACCAAGCTATCTAGAAACCAACTTTGCCTGACAGATGTCTTGCAAATATTATTCAAATAGATTCACAAATGTCCATGCAATGATGGGGTGTAAATCACTTACTGCCCTTTTAACTCTGTGTAGAATACATTGTAGTGATTACACCATAGGACACCATAGATGTACATGGACAACATAAAGAAGAAACCTCTTTCTGTTTATCACTTACAGTCTACATTCTCTATAACTATGCTAAAACTCTATTCAAAGTAGAAGACACCAGATGGGCATATGGATACAAATTATCATGTGTATATATGGGAGAAAAACAAATTATCCTTGATCTCTTACATACATATAGTTTTTGTGTGGCATGATTATAGCCAGTTTTTCTCAGTTGACATAATGGGTTGTTTAGTCATTTCTTATCCCCCCCAACCAACACACACCCCTCCCACATACTGATATTTCTCTTACTGAGAGGAGTGCGTTGCAAGTATATTCATTCTGTCTTATCTTCGCATTGGATGCACATTATTTTGCCAAGAGAGCATATAAAGACGCAATGTTATGGTAGTATTGCCATAGACAGTATGATTAATAATGCCTCCTCTGGCTAGAAACAGTATTCATGGTGCCTTGAAATGCTGTCTTCAATTGGTACTGGAGGAAAATTTAGTTTCAAACTCGGCAAACTTATCACAATTTATGATTATTTTATTGTGCTACTTATTGTTGGAGTATATGAGTGATGTGAGTAAAATCCCTCTGAGCATGGTGTCAAAGAAGCAACCAAGCTGATGTTTCCATATATCATCTTTATATTGTGAAGTACAGGCTGCTCAGTTACACACCAATCAATTAATCAATCACTCAAAGATAAACCATTCATCCCCTTTAATGTTAGGAAATAATCGCATCTATACAACTGTATCAATATCCATTTTATTATATAATCTAGTGTAAATAGTTACTATATAAACTAGCAGGAATAAACCATCTTCTATTTTGTCATCATCTGTTACCTTTGGTGATGAGAGTGATATCTGTGTTCATTGGACTAGTTTACAATCATCCTTATCATTGACTAGTAATCACCTGTTGGCAGGTCTAGAAATGGAACACCTGTTAAGTGTTTGGTCTGTTGTGGTAATGAATAAAGCTAATTGTGTTGAATTATAACAAACAATTATGTTTCAGTTAAAATATATCATGCCAATTAAGATTTTCCCACCAAGAGTTGTGATGTATAGCCGTATGGGGTTTGTTCAATGACTTCTTCCCTATACTGCGGGTGGTTGGAGGGAGCTTCATGTTGCCCTGGTGCTCGCATAGCTAAAGGGAAGCCGATCAGTTTGTGGTGCCTGTATTGCATCAGGTTTATTGTCCCTTCCTGTCTTTGTTTGTTGTCAGTGGTGTCGAGGGTGGTTTCCTTCACCAATTGGGCTGGCACGTCGTCATATAAGTGAAATACCCTTGAGTACGGCGTTAAACCCCAATCAAACAAACAAATCTTCCCTATACTCCTACATCATGAAGCATTTGGCCAATTAAGTGCGTTAGATTTTTCACTTTTTTTTTTAAATTATCGCTAAATTGAATATCAAAACAACATCTCAATTGCTGGTATATAAGGCATGTTTCGTCAGATGAAATAATTGTTTATTAATGCTTGTGAACATTAAAGGCAAACTGTTCTTATCCTGACAGTACGACATTAAACCCCAATCAAACAATCTTATCCCGAACATTTCAAATTGCTAACATACACTATTTTAAACTCTGCTAAACATGTAAAATAACATAAAACATTTCCTTATTGTCTAACGGGCCCGTAGCTGTGGCGTAGTGGTCAGTGAGTGCGTTTTCAAACGCCTACTTTGATGTATTGTTTACGGGATCGAGTCCGTCTGTCGACCCTCCGGTATATGAGTGAGTCACAAGATGTGGCTCCGGTAATCGAGGGGGTGGTTTTACGAGGTTTCCTCTCGGTTTTCCACCATAATAGAGCAAGGAACAGTGTGAAGTGGACAATCCGTCGTCATATGAGTGAAATACCCTTGAGTACGACATTAAACCCCAATCAAACAAACAAACTTATTGTCTAACTATAACCTTGTTATTTTTTCAGGGTTTTGGGCATTCCTGTGGTTTGTAGGTTTCTGTTATATGTGTGATGCCTGGAGGAAATCCCCTCCACTTGGTAAAGAAAAATGGCAGTTTCCTGATGGCCATGGTAAAGATGATGTCCAGGCAGCCATTGCTTTTTCCTTCTTCTCCATCTTCACCTGGGTAAGACTGTATTTCTGCACTCTTTGCTGGGTCAGCCCTTTGTAGTTCATAATTAAGTCTTTCTATGTACATGTATTTACAGGGGAGTTAAAGGAGATAGATCTGCTAACATACAGTGTATGAGTTTTCGTGTCTCCAATGCAGCACAGGGGAAACCCGGGTTGAAAATTAGGGATTTCCCAGGTTGCCCTAAAGCCTAATCTACAATTTGTTTGGTTGCCCTGTCCTATCTCTTCCATGTTAACTTCCAGAAAAATTGACTTGCCCCACTTAAAAATTTGGTTGCCCCGGGCTCCAGGAACGTCTAATTTTCAAGCCCTGCAGTGAGCAAAATAACGACATGTCAGATAAATTTCAATGGTTAATAAAGTATTATAAGCAACCAATTGCATGCATTGGAGTGGAAAGTACAGCCATCTCTGCCTATTCATGATGTCAGCGGATGTTTGGTCTCTTTAGTTAGAGTTGTGCTTTGCTCATACTTTCCTACCCTGTTGATTGCAACAGCCCACCATCTGTTAGCATACACCTGAAGGTTGTCAGCTGACTGCCTTTTAATTGGCTAGACTATGGAAGGACAATACAACATAGCATCTCTCTCACAACAACATACTTATATATTATCTTCTGCCATGGTAACTTATCCTTCTGTGATGTAAAGTTCATGAGTCAAGTCGATCCTCTACATTATGTGGCTCTGACAATCACTGGGGTAGTTTTTAAAAGGTTTCTTGCCAGATTTCTATCGTATTTAAGCTAGGAACAGTGTGAAGTGGATAGTCCATCCTCATATAATAATAAGTAAAATACCCTTGAGTGCAGCGTCTAACCCCAATCAAATCTCAAAACAATCAGATGAGAAAAGTATTGGAAAGAGAAAGTAAATAAGTTAATCATTAGTGTTCATTGATTGTTTGAACTGGGAATCACTTACCCTGCCAAAAATTTAGAGTGGGAGTTGTATTTACATGGGTCAGAGAAATAAGTGCACCAATAACCATTACGGTAATACCAAACCAAACTTTTTGAACTTCCCAAACTAACTTTTAAATCTGGTTGCTGATATAAAAAAAAATCCCAGCCTTCCAGATCATTTTAATTCATGAATATGATGGCTTCTGGTTGGGAGGTAGCTTCCTGTGCTCAGTGGATCTCTGAGCTCAGGGGGCGTCATGCAGCCACTATTTTTTTATTGTGTCTGTCATGTGACCTCTTTGTTTGTTGCAAGTGATGTTGGGGGTGGTTTTCCTCACCCATTGGGCTGACACAATGTTATATGAGTGAAATAACCTTACGTACACCTCAATCAACCAAAACCATAGTTTAATGCTTGTGCATTCCCTGATTGTAATAATTTATGTTTTAGGCTGCGTTAGCTTTCCTGGCTGTAAGGAAATATCGTCTTGGTGCTCAGGATGCGTTCACGACCGGATACGAGACTGATCCTAATGCTGCCTCCTCCCCTTACTCCTCCTTCCCTGGCAGTGAGACGGGAGAACCTTACCAACAGCCCCCTTTTGCTGCTCAGAAAGAAACTCCAGACTTTTCACAGCCTACATACTAGAACCCAGGCGCTGGTCTATTACATCACTGTCATACAATGATAAAACCAGCCAGTCAGATCCATACATTCTTACAGTTTGTGTGAACAGGGGTTGTTTGCTTACTGATATCATGCTATTCCTTCTGTTCAGATTGACTTAGGGTCATTTGTCAATCTCATTGTATATTGAGTTAATTAAAGCTTACATAATATGTAGATACATGCCTTTAATGTATGTGAAGGGTTTTTCTGCTAGGATTGGTGGAGGGAATAATATGGAGAGCACATCGAGTAATAAGCACATGGTATCCCAGGGCATATATGATTGCATGTTAAACACAGACTGTGATTATGTATAATCTGACTGTGGTGTGATTGAGTCCGGGTTAAGGATATATAGAGTAATGTTAATTGTGAGTAGAAAGTATGCATTTCCATGGATATTAGCTTATGGTTACCCTTGAATAAATATTATAGAATCTATGGATGCAGTAGGTTTAACGTACATATTAGGCCTGTGCTATTCCATGCCTTCTATACAAAGAATGAGATAGTTTCTGAAGTGATAGGGTTTTCTAACATATTCGTTTCATTATTTCAACCACTGTTCTATATAAATAAATGTTTAGAAGGATATCTCCTATTTACACTGTGATTATTTATGTCTTTGTTTTTGTTTTGAGTATACTGTTGTTTTTCTATTTACGTCTTTATTTACTTATTTTATTTCACATAATTGTGTATATACGTTCACTGAACTATTAGTTTTATTTTTTTGCTTGTTTTGACTAATCAGTACTTAAGTATTATATTCTCTCATTGATCTGTACTAAACTAAACTCTCCTATCACATTTCTGTGTCAGCAATCTGAAATCTTGTTCTATTTAAATTTGACTGAAGTTATTTTAGCGTGGGTTTCATAAATCCATTATGAGATTGATTTAAGTATGCAGTTCTGATAAAATTGTTCACTGTTTATTCCTGCTTGCTTTTGTGATTTGGTTTTATTTTGTGATAAGAACATGTATGGACAACGTTGCCATAAGTCTACAAGCATTCCAAGAGAATATTTATCTCTACATTGTATAAATACTGTCAATTTCAAACATTTTAAAGATCTTTAAAAAACTTTACCTTTGATAAACCAACCCAACATAAGCAGGTGAAATTGGGCAACATCATACAGGTAACACTTTACTTCTGGGAGCCACCCAATACAGACAGGCTTAGATGGGAACATAATACAGGTAACACTTTATCTCTGGGAGCCAACACAGACAGGCTTACATGGACAACATCATACAGGTAGCACTTTAATTCTCGGAGCCACCCAACACAGACAAGCTTACATCGGCAACATCATACAGGTAGCACTTTACTTCTGGGAGCCACCCAACACAGACAAGCCTACATGGGAAACATAATACAGGTAACACTTTACCTCTGGGAGCCAACACTTTACCTCTGGGAGCCAACAGACAGGCTTTCATGGGCAACATCATGCAGGTAGCACTTTTCCTCTGGGGCCACCCCAACATTGACAGCCAATGACAGGCTAACATGGGTAACATCATCTATATAGGTAAAACTTTACCACCCAAACACAGACCTGCTTTATACATCATGCAGGTAAAACTTTACCTCTTGGAGCATCCCCAACACAGACAGGCTAACATAGGTAACATCATACAGGTAAAACTTCAACTGTGTGGGTTACCCCAACACATACAGTTTTGAGCGATCAAACATTTTGGAACTTATTAAATCATCCTAAATACTTGAGGAAGCTCTATGAGTGGTTGTACATGTGAATCACAAAAAAGGATTGTCAATCATTTATAGCTCTCTGCAATCTCAGTTAAATTTTATTTATACAATCATATGTAAATTTTCTGTTACAATCAAAAATTCAGTTTTTATCTGCATTTATAGAAACAATAGATCTGTCCATCTCTGCCTAGTGTGCATTTTGTCCTGTACTCTGTTTAGTGTACTAGTCTACTACTGTGGATTTAAATTTGTGCAAGATTTGTATGTTAATGTTTGCAATATAATCTGGAGCAGCTGTAGAAAGATCTCAGGAGTCCTGTTAGTGTGAGTTACTTCCCTTGGATTTGTGTTACCAATGTCTATTGTTGGCGATAAACAAACTAGTACATGTAATTATAATGAAATGGTTAAAAAAAAATCTGTATATCTGGCTGTGTATATATAGAAATATATAAAAGGATTGGTTGTTTTAATTCATTTTAATATATCTTTAATTTATTGTACATGCGAATATAGATGTTTAATGTACAGTTATGCGACAAAGCCATTTTTCGTTTTTCTAATAATTGTTTTTATTAAGTGGCAATAAAAAGGGACCAGGAAGATTAAATTGATGATTTCCAGATTGCCGCTGATGTTTTGTTATCTTAAAATTATCCACATAGTTTGTGCTTATTTTGGCAAAGTAAACTGTTTGACAATATCGTGATTTCTAGGATTCTATTGGTGACTGGCAATTTTCCATTGTGAATTTTGAAGCTGTACATTTGAGGCTTTATTTAGGTGTGATGTTAACTTTCTGGTATAGAATATTATCCCTGGGTATTGTTAAGAATAGCACATTCATGTTGATCACTACAGAGAAAGCCATCCAATGTAATTATCCTGTTGAAAGTTTGTAGATTTGTTCATGTTTTATCTGAATTTCTGCGCACAGGACAAGGTGTATGTTTTAAAGTTTAGATGGTGAGCAGCACCACATTAGCACATGTACTTCTGGTTATATTAGGGTCAGGTAGCAGATCTGGGTCAAAGTCGAAATAAGCTAGACTAGCCTATCACGATCACCATGAAGACCAGAAGAGGAAACATCGGGTTGTAAAGGCTAGTCTGTTAATTGTAAACATTGCACATAAAGCAAGACTGGTCCCAGATAAATGAAGGCCAAAGTGTGATAAGTGATTAAATCTCACATCAGTAAAAATCACATGTTAAAAGTTGCATGAATTGTGATGCGATTTGTTGTCTATTTGTGAATTTGTCTGTATTTCAGAACGTGTAAATTGATATGTTTATATCGGGTAGTTTATACTGTCTTTGTATAACGTTGTTGTTGCTATATTAACAAAGACAGATCAATGTTGTCATACAGATCATTAACCCTTTATTCCAGGCACCAGTTTTTATGTGTGTTACCTCACCACCAGGTGACCAATTTAAATCACACATCAAGAAAATCACTTATTCCAAATTCTGACTGACAAATAAAATCCCATTTGAATGTTCACATCGGAAACCAATTTCATCCAAGTATGTCAAATGTTGTAAAAAAAAATGCAATTGTATTTAAAAATCATTCATTCTATTTCCTCTAACGCTGACTGTATATGTAAGCCAATATGTATTTGCAAATGAACACCAGGGTTATCATTAGTCAAGTGTCCATATATGTTATTAATAGCAATGGTCTGTGGTATATTAGAGCATATTAAGATCTGAAGCTAGTTCATAAGTTAGATCTGTTTGCACACTCGTCACTGTAAGAAGTTCATTTGTTTATACCCCATCACTTTGTAGCCAATGAATTAAGAAAATAAAGGTTTTCAGTACTATCATAAAACTGAATTATGTCTGGTGCTTTTTTATTATACGCCCGATGAAAATCCGTCGTATTATGGTATGATCAGTGTCCGTCCATCTGTCTGTCCGGTAGGCTCCAATCCGTTTCCAGAGCAGAACTCGAAAACTAATTTAGCCAATCTTTATGAAACTCAGTACTCACATTAACCATTTACTGTAGTTGTGCCTTGTGCTATTACAGATTCATCATTTTAAAAATCAGTCTGTCTGTCTGTCCGTCTGGCCTGGCTTGATGGCTCCATTCCGTTTCCGGAGCAGAACTCCAAAACTGTAAAGCCATTTTTTATGAAACTTGGTAGGCACAATAACCATTCTCTGTGGTTGTGCCTTTTGCTATTACGGATTCATCATTTTAAAAATCTGTCCATCTGTCGGTTCGTCCGAATGGCTCCAATCCATTTCCGGAGCAAAACTGTAAAGCCAATCTTTATGAAACTTGGTAGGCACAATAACTATTCACTTTAGTTGTGCCTTTTGCTATTACGGATTCATCATTTTACAAATCTGTCCTTCTGTCTGTCCGTTCGTCCAGATCTTTGTGAGACTTTGTAGAATGCTGCATGCCATTGTCTGAAAGCTCTTGGGTTACCATGGTCACCCCACAAGGGCGTATGTTGGGTTTACTAAAACTCTTGTTTACTCATGTTATTCTGCGTGTCACACACAGGGAACAGTTTAAAGACTTAAGTGGATATGTTACGTCTGACATTTAATCAAATCAAAGTAATTGTGTTATATTGTGTTCATTCTTATCTTTATCTTTCCCAGGACAATCAACCAAAGAATGAATTAGTGTCAAGTTTGATGAAGTTACAGCAGCCAGTGGATGACAGAATGACCAGTACAACAGTCTCTCTCTTCTCAGACACCAATCCTTTAACAGAACTGTGAGTGCTTTGATTTAACATTACCTGTGACTAAATATGAAGGGTGTGTGCAGTGCTTTGCTGGACCCGCCTTTGATCTAGGGCTCAGCTGATGGGGTGTTGGCCTGTTGATCCTGACTCAATGTACTGTTCTCAGGAGCAAGTCCCTCTGTCAATCTCAGGCATGTAATGGCAGTTCAGTTACACACTGTGGCTCGGGCAATCACAGGGATTGTTTTTTCGAGGGCTCCTTGTGGTTTTCTACTGTTTAAAAGTAAGACAGAGTGAAAAGTTAACACTCCATCCTCATATCAGCTACATGTACCTTATCTTTTTTTTATTCAGCACTTTGCGTTTAATTTAAAGAAAAGGAAACTATTTGTAAGCCAAGTGGAAAAAGTGTATTAGACTAGGAGTGTGAGCATGTTGTCTTGAAGTGAGCCATTAACGGAACACTAACTGTATGTAACTACTCCGGCCGCTATAATATTATTCATTTTTGGCAGTCAAATCCTGTTCTAGTGTACTGATTAAAATAACTTATTTTTTGCAGTGATACGCAGGAAAAAAGTTCTGAGCGCAGACCATGGCTTGGTCCTGATAACCAAGATGATGATGATGATGATGATGATGATGATAGTAACAGTGATGAAGAGGAGGACAATTCAAGTGATGATGACATGAATGATGATCCTGATATAACCAATGTTAATTTTACAGAAGATGATGTAGAACAGGTGAGCATTTTTTGTGGTTATTTTGAACTAAGAACTGGAATAAAACTGAGAAAATAGCACATGCCATGTACTACATGTACACTTTAAAAGGTGTGAAAATCATTTCCATGTCTGTAGAAATTTGTAATACAATTGACTGTTAAACTTGTTTGAACATTAAAGACATAATGATAAATAAGTATCTTAATTACATGTTTAATTTGAGCTGAATTTAATTTTGCAGATGAACAATGAAAATGAACCTGCTAAAAAGAAGACCAAGGTAAGTGTTCAGTTTCAATAATTTATTCACGGTTGTTGACCCAAAAAATTAGCTGAGTGGAAAAATGTTATTTAATGTCCATCCGTTCCCGTCCGGTGGATAAGAGAGTCTCACAAGGTCACACTGGCTATGATGGGGAGGATTTGAACAAGCTTTTTTTCAAGGCTCTCCAAGAAACACACTGTGGAATTGTAAACAAAAAAAACCATCAAAATATAATAATGTATTGGACTAATTGTCCAATCTATAAACTGATATCTCATATTTTGGCGTTTTTAAAACTATTTGTTTGATTGCTTTTCAAACTTAGACATTTGCACTCAAGATATATTCATGTGTAATTCTGCTCAGCTGAAGCACTAAAACAATTGTAACTGTATGCTGTGTCAGGATAGCCAAATCCACTGACTGCTGCTATTCAAAACGGAACACACATTTTCCTCATGATTAATTCCAACAGTAACATAACAAAATTACTCTGTCCAACAAAACAACACAGTGCAAAGGTAAAGTTTTCTTAATACTGAATCTAGAAAGAATCTAGTCCGTCCTTGAGAGCTTCATGTGGCACTGTGCTACGGAGTCGCTTCCTTCAACCACGAGGCTGTCGATCAAATTAAATAACTCCAAGATAACAGAATGGGAAAACTTTTTTTATTACTTCGGAAGGGCCAGCATCATCAGAATGAAATACATATATATGTAAGCACTGGGTATAGAACAACCGTAAACACAAAATAAACCCCATTTTAACAAACAAAGGCAACTCAACATCTACATGGGTTTTTTTTTTCTTTTTTTTCAGATGTCTGACACGAAAGAAAGGGTTACTTTTGCTGACAGTGACGATGATTTGGAAAATGATAATGACATAAATTTGTTCACTTCACAAACATTGAAGCCAATAAAAGTGAATCCGAAAGAATCTAGAAAACTTAACAAATCCCCAGTAAAATCTAGGACAAAGACATCTGAATCAGCCAGTGATAGTGATTCATCGGATGAGGATGGTGAAGTTGAATTCAAACAGTCAGATTCAAACAAACTCACAGTTGATAAGATAGGTGGGAAATCTGCAATAACCAGTGGTAAAAGTGAAAGTACTGATTCTGATAGTTCAGAAAATGAAAGCAGTTCTGAGGATGAAGATGGCACTGAATATCTCCAAAATAAATTAAATAAAAAATCTGGTATTGAAAAAGATAACAGTTCAGAAAGTGAAGACACAGAAGATGAAAATAGCGATGATGAAAATAGTGATGATGAAAATAGTGACAATAAAAATAGTGATGACAAAAATAGTGACAATGAAATTGATATGAATGATAGTGATGATGAAGATGTGTCTGACAATGAATCTGATGTTGATTTGTCTTCTCATATAACACACAAGTCAGAAGATGTTAACATGGATGATAAAGAAGATGAAAAGACAGAGTATGTCAGTGAGGAAGGCAAAGAGCTTTCAGGTGAGTTTCAACACCATCTAGTGCATCTCTTCTTTCCTAATGAAAAGGGATGTGTGGTAGATCGTCAGGGAAAAGTCCAATGTAATGTGTGGGCATGCTGTTCAGTGGTTAGCGTGTTGAAGGACTGTTACTCCTTTGAAGATAATTCCCCTTTTTGACCTGAGCCATATGAGGGAGTCTCAAGAGGTGGCTCTGGCAATCATGGGGGTTTTATCCTCCTAAGACCCAGGGTAATATTCTTTGTTAGCTCTTCATGCCATTCAACATGGTAGTGTCTTTTGGGCTATC
>JAVFBX010196320.1:0-12967 GCA_034783855.1 Mopalia kennerleyi
ACGATCGACCGAGGAAGCCGAGGGAGTATTCTGCAGGGCCTGCTGGTGTTAAACGGCCCACCCGCTCCCCCACGGGGTTCAGAATTAGGGAGATTAACAAAACTAAAATCTAATGATTATGTTTTTGTATTGTATCCTGTGATTGTCTTGCCTTATCATTGCTTGTTGTCAGTATGGTTAAGGGTGGTTTCTTATGTTCTCCCATTTGGTTGGTACACCATCACATGAGTGAAATAAACTTAAGTGTAGCACAGTTCAATACAACTTAAACTGGATTGAGATAACATTGTAACAAGTCCAGCTCAACAGTACACCAAATAACAAAATGTGCATTTTATGTCATCAAAGAAAAAAGTTGTTTGAGATTTCCCGGAGGCTCCCTGAAAATACTGTATACTGATTAGATTAACACTTAGCCATGCAAAATGGTATGGCTGCAGGCGTTCTCCACCCACTCAGATAACGGAGATTATTCCATAGGGGAGATATTTCACCGAGGTATAAAATTGAAAATGTGGAATTTTTGTAAACCTTGAAGGTGTCCTATGAAACACTTCATGATAGAAATGGTTTGTTTGTGTGACTTCTATTTCATGTACATGTAGTACTGCAACTCATTTCACTTATATGACAGTGTGCAAACCACTGGCAAAAAAACAACAAATGACAAACCAAAGACTCCCCAACAACAGGTCAGAAATGGTAATAGCAAGCAGCAATAGCAAACAATTGTCTGTTTTTTATCCATTTGATTGATTAGGGCTTTACTCAGGTCTTAAGCTTACATGTATTTTAGTCTAATGGGGACTTGCCAGGCTAACATGAACGCAACCAGTCTCAATACCATTGTAAAGAAAAAGAGACAAATATAGGAATAATTCGCTTCTTTGAGTGGGGTTAAAAGCTGTACAGTTATTTCACTTATATGATGGCATCTCAGCACAATGGATGAAGGAAATCAGCCCTGACAACAATTAAAGACAAGACAGGACAATCACAAGACAAAGCCACCACAAATAGATCAGCTTCGTGTTGCCTCTTATCTCAGGGAACACCAGGGCAACAGAAAGCTCTGTGGGGGCATGGCAGGGAGCTTCCTATTTCCCTGGTGCTCTCAGAGGTAAGAGGTAACATGATTTGTTTGTTTGTGTGTTTGATTGGGGTTGAATGTCATTCTCAAGGGTATTTCACCTATATGATGACAGATTGTTCACTTGACAATGTTCCTTGCCTAATTATGGTGGAAAACTGGGAAGAAACCTCGCAAAAACAGTCCCCACAATTGCAGGAGCCACATCATGTGACCCACTCATACACCTGAGGGCCATCAGACGGACTTGATCCTGTGAACGGCACATCGAAGTAGGCTTTAGTAAGAGCACTCAGCCATGGCCATGGGCCCTCAGAGGTAAGGGGTAACACAAAGCAGATCTATTGTAGTAGCTTTGTCATGTGATTGAAGTCTGATCTGTTTGTGGTGTCTTTGTATTATGTGGTTGTCCTGTCCTGTCTTGTCTTTGATAGATGTCAGGGCGGTACATGTAATAAAATAAAGTGCGCAGATTCACCACTGAGACTTTATATCAAAAACCCACCAGGGGTGGAAATGTTTAAAATATTATGTTAGACATTTTTGAGTGAAGCCCTGGGTAAGCTGTATACCTATCATAGACCTTGTCATGCCCAACCTTCAGGTACAGTGATGTCACCTGCCTGACAACACAAGACAACAAAGTGAGGCCCTAGGTAAGCTGTATACCTATCATAGACCTTGTCATGCCCAACCTTCAGGTACGGTGATGTCACCTGCCTGACATCACAAGACAACAAAGTGAGGCCCTAGGTAAGCTGTATACCTATCATAGACCTTGTCGTGACCAACCTTCAGGTACGGTGATGTAATCACCCGACATCACAGGATAACAAATTGAGGTACATGTAGGTAATTCAATTTGCCTACTAGGTAAGCTGTGTACCTATCATAAATCTTGTCGTGACCAATCTTCAGGTACATTGATGTTAGCTGTCTGACATTACAGGACAGCAAAGTGCCCTGCCCACTGGAATATGCACACAAATACCCACATGGCCAAGTGAGACAAAGATATCTATTTTTAATATGTCTTCAGTCTAACCCAGCTGGTACTCAATAGAGCGATCTAACAATTACAATTGGAATTGGTCTCATGTAGCCGAGTTAAATATAGTCCAGACATTTATTATATATATACCAAACACATTGAAAAGTCTTTAATGGCTCAAAGCTCTATTTTGAGGGTAACAAAACTTGTTCGTCGCAGCGGACTTCAACCTAATGGATTCATTAGTAATTCCTTAACAGAATTGAATATTTAACGACACAATAAAACGACTTTTGTTATAAAAAAAACATATCTCACAGCACAGCCAGATATCTCCATTATCCATACATAATGATTTGTTTGTTTGTTTGTTTGATTGGTGTTTAACGTCGTACTCTCCATACATAATGAAACCCTATTGTCATTACAATATTCCTCAGCTGAGAAAAAAACATATTACGGTTCAGCCTTTTCAATGCACCAGAGTAGCCCAAAGACACTAAAAAATGAACTGTCCGATTCAGAAAATATGAAACAGCATTGGTGAATTTTATCACATTCAGTCTCACCAATGCATTAGGGAGCAGTAATAACCTATTTAGTTTTGTTTGTTTGATTGGTGTTTGGTGATTGGCGTATTCCAACAACAATTGACACTAACGCCTGAGTAACGCAACCAAGATGTCAAGCATTTACATAATGTTGGAAAGTTAATTTTCCTCCAGTGCTAAGTAAAGACAGTATTGCTACTCTATAAACAAACTGTTCGTAGCCACAGGGCCAATAACCTATGTGAGGGTTAACATAAACTCATAGTTGGTCTCTTTGTCATAGTCAATTTTGACCCAATCAGTACTTCCATGTGTTAGACCAATGATAAAATCTTGATGGGTTCAAAATTAAGTTCATCAACTCAAATTATGAAAGCCTCTTAACAATAAAACTTTTTTTGATTGATAAATAAATACCGAATCCTGCTTTCAGACATGTATGAAATAGTACCGCAACCATATCAATCAAAGCAAAACAGGACCTCAGCCATTGCAATGAATTATGGCAGCCACAGTTCTGTAAAAACAATACTTAGATAAAAAGAATTGATTACTTACAGCATATCCCAGCAGAGCCAGACAGTAGAGAAGTGACCCCATCCTAGCTTCCTCACCACATGATAGCGCCCATTAAATAAATCTCCAATCTTCACAGGATGGTAGCCACCTGAAAGGTACAATGTAACATTAATTTCTTATTTATACAGGTGAAACAGTAACTAAGAAATAAATTAATCTATGGATCTCATGTAGCATGCATGATCCCTTATGCCCTCTATTGTCTCTTTATTTTTGGATATTATAGAAAAGAGGATAATGTTGGGAAAAAATAAATAAATAAAGATTATTATTAAAGAGAGAGGGGGGTGGGGGGAGTGAACATTTCATTGCTTCCTATTGAGATTCAATATTTTCAGCCTGTTCTTTTTTGACCAAATCGAATACTAAGCCTTTCGAAGATCTACCTATTATCAAACCGTTTCATCTCGGTTTGAACAAAGTGCCGAAGGGTATTTCAATTATATAGAAGATGTGCTCCAATAATAAGAAATAAAGACCACATTAATGTAACCATAAATTGCTTCAGCTGTGTTGGATAGACAGATAGAAAGCTCGTAATCATCTGATCACCCTCAGGTGAAACCTGACAAATCAAGGTTTTATATTCCCTGTTCAACATCTTAGGCAATGGTCTTTCACTTATATCTTGATACCAAGAATAAACCATTTAAAAGGATATTTTACAGATTTTCTAAATATAGTTTTCATTCACATAATTGGATGGAGAACCAAGAAAAAAACAGAGCTGGTCAATGGAAAAAAACTCCCTTTTTAACACTTTAAGGGGGAACAAAGTCACCCACTGTTTTCAAGAGGTATATTGAAGACAACAGTAATTTACAAACTGATAGAGTAACTGTGGTTGATTTATTGATTGGTGTTTTATGTCATGCTTAAGGGTATTTCACTTACATGACAGCTGTGAATTCCAACAATAGTTGACACTTGCACTAGACACTTGATGTTTGTTTGATTGGAGATGAACATCTGATCGTACTCAATAGCCATGTAAAGCATTGCGGTAATATCGGAACTTGGAAAGTTAATTTTCCTTCAGTGCTAAGTAAAGACAGCATTGCTACTGTTCAAACAAACTGCCCTTAGATAGAGGGCGAGCAACTGTAGGGCCCAGTTCATATCTGAAAGTCAGCGTTATTTTATTGGGGTCAAACGTTTTACTCTATTAAGCATGGGAATGCAGTTTCTTCGATGGTAGGATAGGTTTAACCTAAATCTATAAGTTTAAGAGGGAATGGTTCTCATTAAGAAACTGCTTGCCTATAGATGTATTCAAACCAAATCAAAGAAGCATACATCTGACGAACAGCCCTTCTGTAATGACTAAGTCTACTTCTGGGATTGGAGGCTATTGGATTGGACTACTGTAGTGTAAACACTGATTAAGATTATGCCCTTGAAAGTGTGATTAAGTGGATACAATTTTGTTATTGGGGCAAGAACTACTTGAGCTGCAAATTGAGATAATCTTGTTCCTGTTCACCCAGCTTTGAAGGGGTGTTTTGACGCACACAGATGTACAAGACAGTGACTGCAAAGCGGTAGTGAATAACACATTCAGAGTGTATCAATATGTTGTCTGAGTGGACAAAACTAGAGAGGTGGAGGAAGAGAATTCATGCTGCAATCCACATAGATTGATTGATTGGTGTTTTACGCCATGTTTAAGGGTACATGTATTTCACTTATATAAAGGTGGTGTATTCCAATAAAAAACGGAACTAGCTCCTCCAAGATGTGAAGCGTTTCCATAATGTCGGAAAGTTCATTTTCCTCCAGTGCTAAGAAAAGACAGCATTGCTATTCTTCAAACAAACTGCCCTTAGCCAGAGAGAGCAATCCACAAAGAGCCAAAACCCTGCTGGTCGGACCAACAGTAGCCAAAAAGGTTGCAGAGCCCCTTGATAAAACCACTGACGAATTATCTCCAGTATGTAAGGACATACTATTGTCAGGCATACTTTGTTTTTAAATGCCCCTTTAAAAAATTAATAACGGGCTGTAACCAGGCTGGTTTGATTGGTCAGTCTTAGTTTGTGGCTGAATGCAAAACTGAACGATGTTTTGGCAAGAGTGCCGACCAGAATACATGTACCATAGAAGCAATTTAGGTCCATTGAATTTCCTGGTTATGCTTCATTGTCTTATTTCAGACATGTCTTACCTTTGTGTGTATGTTCTGACTTTTCAGTGTATTTTTTTCTTTAACAAAAAAAAAACCCAACTCAGGATCTTTAAACATATGGAACTAAGTTACACCATATTTGTTGCTAAACACTGTCTCAAAATTTCACTTGTATTTTTTAATTCAGATTGATTGTTTGTTTGTTTGTTTGTTTGATTGGGGTTTAACGTCGTCCTCAAGGGTATTTCACTTATATGATTATATGATTGTCCACTTCAGTGTTTCTTGTTTAATTTTTAAATATAAAATTAACGAAGAGGAAACCTCGTAAAAACCACCCCTGCGATTGCTGGAGCCACATAGTGTAACTCACTCATATACAGACGGTCTCCATCCTGTGAACAGTAAATCGAAGTTGGCTTCTGTAAGCGTGCTCGCTAACCACTAAGCCACGGCCGTGGGCCCTATTTCGCTTAGATGACGACAGATTGTCCACTTGACACTGATCGATGGGTCATATCGGTAGAAAAACGAGAGGGTTTTAAAAACATAATCAAGGGTATTTCATATGATGACAGATTTTCCATTTGACACTAGTCCTTGCTTTAATCAACAGATAAACCAGGAGGTAGCCTCATATAATCCTCTATCAATAAAGTGAAGGTATGGCGCAAGTATGACAGAACAGAAATGGGTAATTGTTTGATTAATATTTTCTAGTGCTGGATTAAACACACATGTCATGCTAGTAATTATATTTGGAGTGATAAAAACTATTTCAATTATATTAGAAATTATTTGTAATTTAATAATCATCACTATTGATTTTTCAACTTGAATTATATCTCAGTAAGCCTGTGGCGGCACCTGTTGGCAATGGTCATATAGGAATAAACAATTATCAACAATTCAGTTCATTATCAAACTTGTCATAATAAATTTATTCTGCTATTTTATTCTCTGTTCCTTAAAATCAAAAAGATAAATTAACACAAATGAAAAGAAGCGTCGATACAAATCAAATGGCCACAATAACTGATCAATAATTGATCAAAATTTAACCAAATTTACAAGATTAAAATGACTTTCCTACATTATATTATATCCATTTTACTCAACAACTGATCAAATTCAGAGCCGGTTTCCAAAATTATCGATCAAATTATTACCATTTATATAAAACCCTTGAATAATGCATGTATATTTTTAAATAAGTAATTGAAACCAAACAAGTTCTTCTCACATGGTCTTTATTTATACGGTTTGAAGTGAGCATCTATTTTGGGATGTTTTGGAATGACAGGTTTCCCAGTGGTGGAGTTTCACACAGATATCCATGTCCTGCCGCCTGGAGGTCTGCCACTTGGCACCAGCAATACAACGATGGCATGTTTCAACACGAGACGACCGTGTGATCTCAGGACAAGAGCTGTCCTCCAAATCCAAAAACATACGAAAATGCTAGCAGAAAGACGAGCAAGTCAACATAGCCATGATTTCCGGCTGCATTACATTGGCTACAGGTTTTCTGATCACAGGAAGTGACCTACATGTACCGAGTAAAATAAGGTCAGGGGGGAGGAAGCAGTTACCTAATGACCTGAAAACACGGACAGTTCAGGTGTAAAATGTTTAAAAACATTTCATCCCAAATCTGCACATTTTCTTTAAAATCCCCCAAGTGTACAGAACGAAATTCAGTCGTGTTGTAGGAAGCATGCACAACTGACCCACCCCAGGGAACTGCACTGTTAAAAAAATTCCTGCTCCAATTTTTGCATTTTAAATGATTATTGATTCTCAAGTTTTTATTAAAGTTGAGTTGTGGCGTTAGTTTTTTAGTTTGATTCAGGGTTTAAAGCTGATGAAGGTTATTGCATTGATTAAGACATCGTTCCAGGGCCACGATAAGAATCTCCTATGTGCCCAAATCATGGCTTTGAAGGTTGTTACCTAATCAGTTATGGCATGTAAACAATAACAAATCATGTGGTAAATTCAAGGGAGTTCCACTCAAGACAAGTCCAGGAAGTGCACAAGATTGAACAAAATTAAAATTTTGTCACAAAAAAAATGTATTGCCAGTATTTGTTTGTAAAATTGAAATGGTTGTAAACACCTGAAGAAACCTACCACAGACATCATGTCCTTTCATTTCAATGTACTGTTGAAGGGAGAATTCTAGTAAAGGTTTATCTAAATGCCTATTACTAATAGAATTGTGCCACTTTGGGCAGCGCTTTATTCCAAGTTGATTTAAGTTACCTTTGGTATAGTCTTTTGGATCCTCCTGTTCATCATCATCTGAACCCAGGATTTCTTCCTCTTCATCTTCATATGGTGGCTCTGACTTCTGGTTTTCAGGCCTGTAAACAAACAGGTGAATCAGTTTCAAAGACAGGAGTGGAAAGTTGTTAAATGTTGAGGATTTAAAGGAATACTAATGTTTAACAAAGTAACCTCACAAAAAATGTGTCATAGTCCGTATTATAATAGAAATCTGGGTTAATATGAATGGCTAAACTTATATACCCTAAATCATCCCCAAATTCGTCCATAAAGTTACAGTTTTAGAAGCTTTGTAAAAGACTGTAACTTGTGTCTGAGGGGCAGAAGATGATTTTTTTAGTTAGAAAGCATCAACAATCGTCAGATTTGTCATGGACGAAATTGGAGGTGATTTAGGGTACCACATAAATTCTTGCTTGCTTCTTTTTTTTATTTGAGGTTGAACAACATACCCAAGGGTATTTTTTTTATATGATGATGGATTGTCGACTTCTAATTATGTCTTACTTAAATCGATAAAAGACCGAGGGGAAATCCTATATTAACCTGCGTATTTTACTTACTGACTGCTTGCCAGCCTAATGGATGAAGTAAACCACCCTCGACAACACTGGCAATAAACAAAGACTGGATAAACAGGATGCACCATCACAAACAGATTGACACCATGTTGCCCTCAAGCTCTGACAGCACCAGGGCAACAGGAAGCTCACTCTCAATCTTGTGAATTCTGATAACTACAATGTAGATTGTGTATGTCTACGAAGTAACTGACAGCATACATCAGATTGTTTATGAAGTGAAATAAGCGAGATATGACATTTCCTCTCGGTCTATTATCGATTTAAGCAAGACATAATTAGAAGTGGACAATTCATCATTCAGCCGAATATGCATCATTTTTTGGAAAATCTGGAAAGGAGTCAAATATATTTCTCTTTAAAGAAAATACATTTCTCTTTAAAAACAAAACAAAGGATGGGCAGGGTGGAGGGTTTGGGTGCCCCAAACCCCATTAAATGGGTTCAAAATTGGTCTTAATTAGGCCCTGAATGTTTAATGTAGAACCTAAGGGTGTTTCACTACTATTGTGCCAATACATACAAAAATTAAATAGCCACACTTACACAACCACAAAGTGTTAAGTGTTATATGACTGTTCTAAGTTAAGACGGTATTTAAATCCGTGTAAAATATTGCTCTTATCTCACAGGCTTTTACATCTGGAAATTAGTATCCATAATATATTATTAAGGCATCAATTTTGGCCAATTCAAGGAGAGCTAGGCACTTTTTTATGCCAAATCTCTTTTTTTTATTTTAATTTTGAAGTGTTTTATGGTTGTGCTAAGTTTAGACAGTATGTTTTGAAAATACTGTTCACACCCCTCAGGATATTAATCATATCTGGAAATTGGTAACCATATGTTCTAAAAGCATAGATTTTGGCCAATTCCAGTGATGCTAGATAATATTTGAAGCCAAATCTCTTCTATTAACTTTAATTCTCTATCGTCTCCACAAAGGCTTCTGGTTTTTCCAAAAGGAAATCATCAGTTAAACCTAAGCGTTACGTTCAGTGTAAATTTCCGCAGCCAGGTAAACAGGTCGAGCTAGACAACACCTGCTTCTATTGACTTAGGCTTCTGTTAAAACAACACGGGCATTTCTTAATACTTCAAACGTTTTTTCTCCACCCGAAAGACAGATAACAAGTGCAATAAGACGAATACAGGAAGATGTTTACCGTTTAGAACTATCACAACAAAATCACGTTACACTAACAGCTTAAAAATATATTTAGGCTGAAAACTGTATGTGAAAATTTACTGCAGTACTTTGTCCTAACACGGTCGTGTCAGTTAAGGTTCAAAAGTTATACCTAAATTAAATATAAGCTGTCTGGCCAAATAGCCCACCCAATGAAAATATGCTAACAGAGTCAACCAGAATAACCATATTGGTAAAAGACCAAGTAATTATTTACGAGCATAAAAACTTATTTACCCCTGTGACTTTCTGGTAACAACTTAAGAAAGACTAATCCCTTCCAAAACAACTCTTGCATGAAACACTTAGTGAGACAATGTACGGTCTTGATGAATGAAGATGTTTTAATGAATTGTTTTTTAATGGAAAGTGATTGAAATTTATAGGTTTTGCAGTTGAAGTTTGGATGGAGAATCCAGACCTGACCCCCTTTCTCAGATGTCACATAACCCCTGGTTAATTGACATGCCATTGCATTGCTTATAATTTATTTCTGAAAACATTTGAGAAAAAATTTCACCTAAATTCTTTCACTTCAATTTCCATTGGAGATCAATATTAAGTTTTAATACACAACTGTACATTGGCAGAAGGAAACAATGAATTCTAAGCATAATTTACTTAAGAACATGTTTTACCTGTGATATATCAGGGGTTCATAGACGTCAAAATATTGAGTTTTTTTACTGAACAAAAATCAGTTTTTTTAGTGACATATTGAATTGTTTTCATTTTTTAAAGCCCAACTATTTATTTTTATTATACTTAAACATAAATTATGGAGTCTGAATTGATTTTTTTTTAAATGATGCGTTAAAATGATGTCTCAAATTGAGTTTATTCTCCAGTTTATTTACCATTTAGGGTAGTTAATCTGGACGTCTATGAACCCCTAAATTTTATGCATTCTAATTTTTTTTATTCTTTTCCTAAATTGTATCCTAAAATAACCGAATCATAAAAAAACAAATCTGATATTTCTGTTCTATTTATTTATGCAGAGTTTAAACTGGGTCGAGGACTTGTATGTGAGTCAGGTCCCGGCCATGTTTGTTGCAACAGTTTGACCTCAACTTGAATCCGTGGTGAAAAGCCTCAAAACAAATTTACTCATATCTAAGAAAAACATCTCGGCTGATTTGCCAGCCCAGTGAAAATTCCTAAAATCACACAGCTTGGGTTTGAACAGGCGAAAAGAGAAGAGCAAAAATCTGCTGACATTACATCTTGATGGGCAGCCTTATACACATGCTGAGATGAGCGAAGTCATTGCAGAAGCAAAAAGTAGACAGTTTTGGGTGAAGATGGAAAGGCTGTAAAAGCCAAAATTATGTTCACTTTGTCCTCATTATATGCACAATTTTTCTAATTTAAGCTAAAAAATTTCGAAAGGGGAAATTATCAAATGCCAATCACGAATAATGGAAAAGTTTTTATTCCAAGCCTAAAAGGCCATCCATGTATTTATATGTAAGACAAACCAAGTTCTGACCACGCCCACTTTTGACAACATAGATGCATAAATAAGAGTTTTTAGAATCATCTTACATTTGTAAACAAAATAAATTTTCAAAGATGTATTGCCCAATTTATGACAGAAATGCTTCTTTCATTTGTCAATGGCTAAATATTTTCTGTTTTTGGATTGTGCTGTTTCAAGATCAGATCCACCTGATGGCCTTTACGTTTATGGGCGAGCCGTAGGCGTTTGATTAAATGTCTTTACGTCTGATGTCAACAGATTCGTTACAAAGGAATCAAAGGACAGTAAACAGTAATGACAAAGGATTACTTGGAGACAATGCAAAGGAAATGAATTTCAAGGGTCTTCTCTCTCCCACCTGTCCGCCCAAGGGGATGTTAAGACATAATCCTGATATAACCTGGCTGTAATCCACTGCCTAATGAGGACACAGCTTGACTTAGTGAAACATTTCCTCTCTCTGAATTAAGACGTACTTTAATAGGGCTGCAAACAAAATTCTTTCCCACAAAACGTATATGTTAATGTTTCAAACAGCCGAAGGTCCCAATTTTGTTAACGCCCAGGAATTCAGACTTGCAAAATATTTTTAGGATAAATTGTGGTAATCCATACAATTATATATGTTTGATGTTGTTAACCAATTTCTAAGTTGACCCTGAACAGGAATTTGAAGATATCTGACATTCCCTAAACACTGTTTAAAGAAATTCTCCCCAAAATGTACATCAGATCAAACCATCATTTACAAAATCTAACTAAGATCAACACATGCTATTCTAAATTTCTCCCCAAAATCTATCCACATTGTAAAATCAACACATGATATTCTAAGTTTCTCCCCAAAATCTACCTACATTGTAAGATCAACACATGATATTCTAAATTTCTCCCCAACATCTACCTACATTGTAAGATCAACACATGATATTCTAAATTTCGCCCCAAAATCTACCTACATTGTAAGATCAACACATGATATTCTAAATTTCTCCCCAAAATCTACCTAAGATCAACACATGATATTCTAAGTTTCTCCCCAAAATCTACCTACATTGTAAGATCAACACATGATATTCTAAATTTTCTCCCCAAAATCTACATCAGATCAAACCATCATTTACAAAATCTTCTCCCCAACATCTTCCTAAGATCCACCTATGATTTTCTAAATTTCTCCCCAAAATCTTCCTAAGATCCACACATGATTTTCTAAATTTCTCCCCAAAATCTACATTTAAGATCAACACATGATTTTCTAAATCTACAAAGCATCAACACATCGATTTCAGTCTCCTACACACAGGACTTCACATAAACAAAGGTAGCATGGCTTCTTTCAAGGACAATCTTTAAAACCACGAAAATATGTAACAAAACTGTGCAAAAAACAACACTGAGGCTTTCTAATACCTTAAGGACTACCTTTACTTTCTAACAGATGATATATGTTGCAGACAAGCTGATTAGCAATGCTGGGACAGATTACCATGTATAAGAGATGATGCACTGACCTCTATTGGCTATCAATAAATCTGTTAACCCAGTCAGGTCATGTTAAGAGGGGTGATGACAGAATACAGACTACAACCTTCAGTTGATGTATCAAGGCAGCTAGACAGTAAACAAGTCTATGATGGCGTATATTTTAAGATAGACAGGGAGTTCTGAAGATAACATGTATATGGTTGGGTTTTGAGGTTTGTGCTTAAGATCATCCATAAGGTTATTTCACTCTTATGACAGCAATGGTCTCTAATTGACAGGACCCATAGTAGATGACACACCGACAGAGGCTCCTGAGAACACATGTTTCAGGGGAATTTCTGGGCACACTAACATAGGCACACCATAAAATGTTGTCAAAATTAGAGCTGAAACGAATATTCGAATATATTCGCAAACTCATAATTCACCGAATATTCGAATAGTAAAACTAATATTCGAATATTCGAGACACTTGTCGTATATATGTTGTTGTTGTTGTTTATTTGCGTAGTAGGCCTATTTGCTAAACCTAATGAGTGATGACATATTTGTTGAGTTTAAATCATAGTTCTGACAAGCTTTAGAAATACTGTTCACTAGT
>JAVFBX010196331.1:0-12967 GCA_034783855.1 Mopalia kennerleyi
AACAAAAATATCCGATCAGCTGTATAAAGCTATATAAACGATCGGAAATAATTCAGATAAAGCGCAGGACAGATATTTAAATAATAAAGGGTTTACAAATTTTGCAAACCTTAAAGGTTGCAATATTTGAATTTTCCTAAATAAGCTTTGAAATAATAATAATTTATTAAAATGTGATTTGTCTATCTCGTTGGGAGAATCAGGGAATATATATATAGAGGTTTGCGTTCGGGGGCAAATTTGCAAGAAAGTCAGAATAGTCCATTTAGAATGGTTGGCATTATAAAACCATTGTTGCAGACATTTTCTTGACCCAGAGGCGTTGTCCATGTGTCCCGGAAGTTAAGCGGTCTCCGCCCACTCGAATAGACACAGACGGGTCCTCGAGGTTAGAATCGCCTCATTATCCCCACAATGGACCGTATTAGTTCTTGTCACTTCCGAACAAGGCTGATTTTCGCCACACCAAATCTGCGCCTTCAATAGCAAGGAAGATCGGTCTAAGTGGAGATGGAATGGCAGGCTTCTTGAGCCGTAAGCCGATGTGCTACAATAACATTTAATTTGCTGGCCAAACTGCCCATTCAACACCCAATCTGAAGTGACTTAAGATTAGGCACCGAGGATTAAAAATTGGAGCAATTTATATTATAGAATTAATCCGGTATCGGCGAAAAGACATCAAGTGTAAAATCGGAACCGCGATGCTACCTCGTAAATCTCGATTGCTCCAGAGGAAATATTTTTCTTTCGATGTCAGCTGTACTATGAACAACGGGCATAATTAATTACTCGCGACTGTTTCATAATAGAACACAAATTAATTTATTTCCTTTGGAAACGGACTCACGCTTTACTAAAACAAACTGCATTCAATGAAAACGAACAGTAAATACAATACTTTTTTTAAACATATTTGCAAAACTATCCAAAAATGAATACAGCTTCTGAATTTGTTAATGGTTCTGCTTAAGCACTAAAGAAGATAATGTATTAAAAGGGTGTCTAAAAGCTATCACACTGGCACAGGGATGTAGATCAATTTAAATCGATAAATCATCTTATGTTCTAGATAACTTCCCGATACAAGTTTCTTAATAAACCGTACTCTCGAGTGTTGTTATGGGTAACCTATGGGCATCTCGAGAGAAGGTTATGACCATTAATATGGTGTATAAAAAATAGTTTAAAATGTAGCTAACAAGATATTCGGCATATATATAGATATAGCAAACTTTTCTCTCTTCATTTATTCAAAATATATATATTCTTCGAATTGTATATATTATTTATTGCATGTATTTATGATGATCATGTGATATTTTATTTGTGCATGTGGCCATATATACAAATAAACTACTATCTATACTTAACGAAATAAATGTTATGATCAGTTTTTACACTTTATCCACAACGTATCTTGGGTTTCTTTTGAACGGAGTTGTCTTTAATGCTTATTAGATCGAGGTTTAACGCCGTACTTCGGGTTAGTTCACTCATATGGCGGCGTGCAGGACCGAACGGATACTAGGCACCGTGTCACTGATTACTAACTCTTACAAGTGACAAGGCGGGGACAATCATAAGGCGCAATACCCAAAGACAACACTAAGAGATCGATCAACATGAAGCTCTCTCCATCCCGCCCAACTCACGTAACGGCGCGTCTCGTCAACGGGTTAAGACAATCACCCAAAGCGAAAGATACTCGATAGTTAGTAATACAATAAACAGATTTAGGGTGCCAAATTAAGTTTATAAGGATTATGCGAGACTTCGGTTGGTTTGAAATATGTTTCGTAAGAAACCATGGAAAGCAGGGACTAAACTCCACAAGCAAACGAACAATGAAAGCCTTGTTTATCAATTTATCAATATTAATTTTATTTCAATATATATATACCATGTACATATTCTAACCGTTTTTTGAAATATAACAATGATATAATTAAATGAGAATCGAAGACATTTGGTAGATAACCAAAAAGTCAAACATAAAATATATTTACCAATAGATTATGGCATTTAATATCGTCCTAATAACAATCGTGCATGATCTCATTGTGGTTGACAATTCTTCGTTGGTATTTTTGCAAGCACTTATATAATAAAACTAACGATTAACGACTGCATATCAGTTGAAGTCCGCATAAAACAACGAAAATTGTAATTGCGTAAATAAATTATGAGATCAAAACGATTGTTATTAAAATTATATATAAAAAAATAACAAAAAATACAATTGGACTAGAATAAAATTGCAAAGCTAACGTTTTTTAAATGCATATATTAAGGACAATTACTTGGTTTTTGATTGTAATAAACCCAACTTAATTGGTACCCAAATTTAATTCGATGCGTCAAGTAGGCTGCGCTGTTGAGTAGTTTAATTATAATTAATGCCATTTTACCGACTCTACGACATAACCGTTTTACATCGGACTCAGCAGCTACTTTGTAACTAAAACAAGTTTCCAGGACAGCAATTTAGCAATTCCAAACGAGCAAAACTTATTAAAAGGGAAATGAAAGTCAAATTTGACGTGCCATACCGTTATAAAGAACTGGATATGTATTAAGCAGCATCTACTGACGGAGGAAATTTTATAGCTTAATATTCACAAATTTGATTTCTGTTTCGAATTAAAACGAACTTTTGTGTAGATTATCAATGTGAAGTTACGTTGCAAAAACAAATCAGCTATAGCTGCGGTATAAAATAACATAAATTTGACATTTTTTTTTACAAAAATTAAATAATTTAAAACATATAAA
Organism: Mopalia kennerleyi; assembly: GCA_034783855.1. Classification (NCBI taxonomy): domain Eukaryota; kingdom Metazoa; phylum Mollusca; class Polyplacophora; order Chitonida; family Mopaliidae; genus Mopalia; species Mopalia kennerleyi. Next base: position 2,776 of record JAVFBX010196331.1, read on the forward strand.
TTGGGGACGAATACATAATACATTTTACAGTGATTTGTATAATGAATGATACAATGTTTTCATATGCACAAATGACAACTCCGATGAGTATCTAAACAGTGAACGAGGATTTCGGAAAATGCCAATGTGCATTTTTACAATTAAATAGCTTCAATCTGAATTGTTTCCGGCAAACTCTGGCATACATATTTATGGTGGGTTGGTGGATTTCTTAATAATTTTGCAGACATGAAAATCTTCCAAAGGTTCGCAGATTTTTTTAAAACGTATAGCAGTAGTTACTTTTAGCGTTGGCGATTGGGGCACATTTCTATTAATCGTACCAGAGTTCTGAAGTTGTGACCAAGTTGTGGAAATTCCTCTGAAGAACCCGACCGCCACATCACTTTCAAATAATTGTGGAAAGCTTCCCTGTTAAGACAAGGGCACAATATGTCACACATCCGATTGGAGGTTTTAAGTGAACCGTAAAGGCCGTCTGAAGGACTTGGTTTCTGGAATCCGTGATTGATCAAATCCCGCTCCAGTAATGCATTGTATATGTTTTAAAAACGACCCATTATTCTTGTCTCACCTGATTCACAGACGGCTTCTGGTCTTTGTCTATTACGAATTACTGTGTCTACCTTCCTCAACCATATCACATATACCGATTGGCTACTGTACACAATGATGATTGGCAACTTAAACCAAACCTGGCATTAGACACCACCCTGGTATTGTTTCTGAGCTCTCGATCGCCTTATCAGTTGCAATCTAAAACGAAGCACCTCGAATTTACCGCTCGTTGGCAACCTGGCTAGAAAGTTTCATCAACGTCTATGTTTTGTACGCACCATAACGGTATCGTGGGTAGCGTTGTCGTTATTGCGGGGCCCTGTGCGCAGGTTTGAATTGAGTAAGTCTTTGGTTTGTTCAAGTTACGTGAACTGTGCGACGGGTGGTGGGTGGAGGGTGGGGATATGTCCTATAACACCTAAATGGCTGAGTCCACCTACGGGAGAATGTTCGTTGCTAGGTGGTGTGGGCATTCCACCTGCACTCTGACAAACGTACCACTCACTTAAATTCGTAGGGGCGTGAGAGAGATGGGAATGGTGGAGTCCCGGGATGTGACTGTGGCCGAGGGACAGAGAGCTTTGTAGGGTGGGTGTCATGGATGCTTGTGACGTAGATATTGAACTGGTTATGGGACTACTACTTCTATTAGATTGGGTTTCACTGGACGGAATTTTGGTATCTAATTCATCGTGGGGCAACGGGGAGTCGTTGTCGATATGTTCGCTCATGGGACTGCTCGCCGTCGAGTCGTATCCATCGTGAGTCGGAGAGGTTTTCCCGTGAACCTTCATATGTTTTCGGAGTGAACTGGGATGGGTATAACTTTTGTCGCAGCCTCGGACCTTACAGTTGTAGGGTTTATCACTCGTGTGGACATGTGAGTGTTTCTTCCTGTCCGAACTATTGGCGAATCGTCGGTCACAGCCTTCAAACTCACACTTAAACGGCTTTTCTCCTGGAAAGACAGAAAAGAAAAAATAAATAAATAAATAAAATCTAAAATTATTTTATAAAGACGAAAGGTACTTAACAATAATAACCAACGAAATGAAATTCACCACCAGTGAAGTGAAAAAAAATAATTTTAGTTTACTAATCAACTGTTATTGTATATAATATTTAACTCCGTAAAATGAAATAATTTTGTGAACTTAGTAATAATATGCATTTTCATAATGAGTATATTTATTTGGGAAAGGTGTCCGGACATTTAATTAAATTGATTATAGTCTTTGTCTTGATGTTCTGTTGTTGTTACTTTCCTATAATTCCATCCAAACAAAACACAATCCATTGCAATAAATACATGTAAGCATTTTATTCGTTTTCTAAAAACATAGTTTGTTATTTTATTCACAAATTTATTATTAAATCTGAACTGCCGGTATTTTTAATTTCAATTAATTACTACCATAGTTGTTTAACCTTAATTTAACACAATTTTAAATTAAATACTGTCTCTTGTTTAGTCCATTGCTTAGTAAACAAGCTCATTAATGATTTAATTTAATTCGAAGATGACATACTGCTTTAATTGAAGGAGATTAAGGATAATTCAACTTCAAATGTAATTAAATTCAACAGTGAACAAGTACCTGCATGAATGAAATAACTTAACCTTGGAATTAGAAGGTTATAACTCGAGAGACAAGTATTTGACTAGATAGTCAATAGTTACTAGTGTTTAGGGGTAATTCTATTGCCGCTCGCAAACTAACACATGTCAAGGGCCACAAAGGGGTTTCGAGAGTCTCTCAGTCTGCCCAGAGAAGTGTCAAGTGTCCCCTCCCACAATCGCTTCTCGCTTCGAAAAACACCCTACTCGGCTTCATAGCTACCGAACACCGAACGTCAGCATACCAGCGTAAGCAATCAATAAAATCGACTAAATAGCGACTATTTGATACCTTTATGACATTATAAACAGTGTCGATTATGTCAACAGATAACTATATAAATAATGCAAAAAAATCAAACTTTAAAATAAAACAGCAAATATAAGGACACCCGTCACCAGACCGAGACGATAATAATTCAGCGAAAAAAACAACAATAATAAAACACTCATCAAATTATATTTCCAATATTTTTCAATATTTTCAACAAAACTAGCTACGCAAAATTGTAAACTCAATATATAATTTTAAATTTATAGTAAATGAAATCGATACGATACACAATCTATTCAAATTGTTTAACTATTTTGTGCTACATTTTACAGTTAATTAAATCAATACTATACGGTATACACAATCTATTTAATTTTTAAAAAACATTTTGTGTTACAGTTGATACCAGACTTTTAGCTTATGTCTATTTAACAGAAAATTAATAATTCCTAAGCAGGAGTATAAATGAACAAACTCACTCAACAAATTCAACTAACAGTATATACTGTAAGCGAATGTTTGGACAGTGTTGCAAATAAGTGGTCCTTGAGACAATCCCCTTTAAGAGTATGGATATAAGATTTGCATAATATATAATGATGCTGTTAATTTAATACTACAATAGAAAATCACCCGGCATGATGGGTCCTGTTTTACGTTTTACAGCCATTTGAGCCCATTCTATTAACTAACAATTAGATGCTTCAAGTTATAAGTTAGTTTTATGATGGCGAAACTACTAACATTTTTAATGCATTTATACACGCAATAATGGAACAAAAAAAAACAAAAAAATATTAACATAAATTTGGACCCACTCTTCGTTCACTCTGGATTATCCAATTATAATTTTACAAACTTTAGCAAGCCCAATAGTTAATTTCAATAAATAAAAAAAGCACAATTCGCGTTAATCAAAACTGAGTTTGTGTTTTAGTGATATCAACAAGTTACTTGTTACGTATTAAAATTTGAATTTGGTAAATTCAATTTAACATTAATTTGAGTTCAAATTTATTCTAACATACCCAAGCTTCTTTCCTCTAAAAAAATGCTTGATTTACGTAAATATATAAACTTTGAATTTTTACATGTAATATTCCGGAATGGCAATCGCTTTGCTACAGTGTATTATTTAGTTATATTTATATTAAATAATTAAAAAAGATGCCCAAAATCTTGAGTCAAATTGGACGAATCACCTGTACCGACATTGGAGTCTTCAAGTCGGCTAAATTCTAACGTGTGTATATGGAGGATGGGACGATGGTAATATTATGACAGGCTATGTATTAATATTGTTAACAATTAAGAAAAGGGATCTATAAATAGATCTATTGACAAATAAATGTTCTACGGTTCGGTCAGACTTTTGTATTTCTTACACCCAGCTGTCGTTTTCCGGAAGAGGCCCAAGGGTGACGGGAAAATGGGCGTATATGTGGTGGCAAGGACATCGGGCTAGTAAAAGAACATCTATGCTAGGCTAAATGTACGTCAAAACTTGGGCCGAGGATTGAGTCCAAACCTTTCTAAAAGTTTTACGGCGTGTTAAGCAATGAAACAGTAGCCGAAAGATTAAACTTAGGGGCCACAGGAACTTTAACCCATTTAAGATTAAGTGCCGAGATAGGGTGATGGGGAACTTCAAATTAAGAAGCGCTTGAAATTCTCAACCCCTCTATAGGGATGAAGTACCACTCTCTTACAAGACGTACTCGTTTCACACCGTGCTGTCAACTTGTACTCCAATATCTGGGACAACTCTGTTTTTCTTTTGGACCACAGACTATCCCACTAGCATAACATTGGCGACTCAGGGGCGAGTTTTAATCTAAAGTTCACAGGAAAACTACGACAATTTGTTTCGGTTTATCGAAAATGAGCAGGCATTAAAGAAGCGGATCGTCCGTTAAAAATCTGCCTAGTCCGTTAACCGTTTCGTGCCAAGAAATCATTAGGAAGTATGCAAGGAACCGTGTCGCTCGCACCTAAAGTGATTACTTTTCAACGTCGCTATAAACGTCTTTACTTACCGATATGCATCAATTTAACACGTGCTAAATGCATCAGCGATCGGGTCTCCTCTAGCTAATTTCTTGGTTTGTTCACGCGCGGCGTTTGAAATGGACAGTAAGCAAATAAATCTCACAAAAAATATTGTACGTAGATAATCAAACGGCAAAGAGAATTGGAAATATATTCACTCCATAGTTAGACTTTACAAAAGCATTGAAGAAATATTAACAGGAGAGAGCGCGGACTTCAGAGAGTTGCGTTGTAGGCTGCACAAGTTGTTGCGTATGGGAAAGCGATCAGTCTAAAGGTCTTTGAAAATATTTCTGACTGGTTAACTTAGATGATGATAGTTTAAGTAGATAGGTGTACATGTGGTATTCACTAGGCTTATAGTAAGTGAGATGTAGACTATGGTAAGACAATCAACAAATAAACCCGTCACATAAAATTAATATAGATACTGCAAGGTGTATTTCAGTTTAATACGCAAATAAAACAGGTGAATTTCCCTAATATCATTAATTTTTTAACTGGAATTATTCCCTATAACGCTATCAATATAAATCGGTCAGCCTACCCGATAAGTATATATTTTGATTTTCAACGTAAATAGGTTTAGCTTTAAGCCGCTAATACATACAGTAGTAACTTAAGGGGCTTTAGATTCAGGATAGCTTGTTGGAATTAATATTGTTTAATAAGGTTTCTTAAAATTAAATTGTTAACAAATCAAAATATTTATAAAAGTATTTGTGTTATTGTTGTTAAAACTCCTTCATATGCATTTCAAACGAGCATGTAATTAGTTGTAAAGGCAACAAATCTCTACTGTACGTACATTTACAAGTATATATTATATTTGTCAACAGTATAGCTAATTTCACTTTGATAATACATTTCAAAATTAAAAATTATTTAATGTATATTCGTTTTAGAAATGTTACTTTATGAGACGATTATTTTTCAAAAAATATTTGTAAAATGTATATGCAGCAAGTCTATGCGATAATACTTATATGCTTATATTCTGAATAGTCAGTTACATATGTGTTACATTGCGACCTCCTGCTTTACATAGTTTAACAGAATTCTCTTAACCTAACTTGTAATTGTGTAAACAAATATGTTTATTTCTAGTAAAATATGTTGTCAGTCTGCGTGCAGTTAACCCTAACATATACATGCTTGTTCGTCAAGCGTATTACAAACTGTTCGTCTTGTTAGAATTCAATCTTCATCATTTTTGCCAGTTGAATAATGCCTGTTTATTAATTTACATGCGGTCTGACAATAGATTAACATAGTTAAATAAAAGGTAAAAAAACGTATTCTAAAAAAGTTGCAGGTTTGTCTAACTTAATTCATATATAAAACAGCTTACTCATTCTAATAAGGAAATTGTTGTAATGTATTGTAAAAATTCTCACACGGAATGACATTCGAAACGAACATCGGATTAATATTTCAAGGGGAAATTGTGGCTTGTCGCTCTGTACAGATATTTTGACAGCATTGACGATGAACATATTAAATTTCATCGTGATAATTATAAATGATAGGTAGGTAGGTCGGTCATTATTTAGCCAAATGCAAGGCTGAATAATTCGCAAAATAAACTGATAAAACTTCAATAGTTTTAAAAAAACTTAATAAGTTAAAGTAAAAGTTAAAGCACAATCTCACCTGTATGTGTTCTTTTGTGGATCTTCAAATTTTCGGATCTAGCAAAAACTTTACCGCAGCCTGGAAACGGGCAAGGGAAAGGTTTTTCACCGGTATGAACTCGTATATGGTTAACTAGCTTGTATTTTGCCTTAAAGGGCCTACCGTCTCTAGAACAATTTTGCCAGTAACACGCATGATTTGTTTGTTCCGGGCCCCCAACATGCTCCACCGTTATGTGAGTGACTATCTCATGCATCGTTGTGAATGTCTTGTTACACGTTTTTCTCGGTTCAGGCATATCTTGGTCAATCCACAGGCATGTGTGCTCCTGTTTAATAGGGGGTCTCATATACCGGAAAAAGGCCCCGGGCCCGTGGGGCCCCATATTCATAATATTGTTGTGAGCGTTCATTGTCATGGCCCCCATGTGATTCATATTGAGGTGGTGGTGCTGAGGGGCGAAATGGTGCTCAGACCGTGGGCTTGTAATTTGCCCAAACTGATCAGCCCGGGAGTACATATCCGCCCCTGGGATACTCAATCTCACCTGGCCGTTATGGTGGCCCGGGGTGTGATGGCCGGCTTCATGTAGACCAGGAAACAGAACATGGCTGGGGTTGGTTTCGCCGTGAGGGTTGACATGGAGCCCGGCAGAAGAGGGGATAAACATACCGTTATGAGGGGCCGGGTTAGCATCGTGGCCAGCAAGTCCCATATGATCTCGACGTAACAGAAAGTCCCGGGCTGTCGTGTATGTTCCCATATGATGTGAATGAGGCATTGCATAGCCATTCGCTTGTGCCCCGAATTGGTTAGCTTGTACATGAAGTCCTGTCCCACTGGAGTCCATGTGGTGAGGCGGACTCAGCTTGAGAGCGCCCGGGGGTAGATGAGGGGTATGAGCCGTGTCCATGAACGGGTTGATCATCTTTACCTTGTAATAGTCAAACGACTCCAAGTCGGCTTCCCGATACTTGCTACCTGGTGGCGGCAGGTCAGAAGTAGAGTATACCATTCAGTCGGCGTGTATGCACCACAAAACAAGGCGGCCAAATGAACTTAGATAGGAGAGTTCCCCTGAGTTAAGACGTACGGTGACTGGGGACGTAGATAAAGTTTTGTCATCAACTCCCGGTGGTTTGCCTTGTCATTAGAGGGCGATGAACAGTAAGCCGTGTGGTGAAGGTGCTGTGTCTGTACTCCTTTAAACGCCCTCACTCCGCTAAATATTACAGTCAACATACAATTGACATCAGACCTTGGCTTGACCTGATTGGCCCGCTGAGCTTTGATTGACAGCTATACAGCCCGCCGACCAACGAGAGAACGAATCAGCGCGCGCTCACGCCGAGAAGGGGCGGTAATCTAATTCGAGGGCTGTCATTATTTACTCCCCCTGCTGTGCGGACCTGTGTTCACGCTTACCAAGCGATATCCAAGGCTCAAAATATATGTCTCAAAAGACCACAGCAAAACCAGATTTAGTGAGTAGTTCTCTTGTCCTCCGGGGAGAGTTTTCTTAAGAAAGTCTTTATGATTGAGCTTGTCAGACGGTCTCTGATCAGGATTAGTGTCACAATACTCAACAGAAATCCTTTCATCTTCAATTTTATACAAACAAATTTTGATGACTCTAAAGTCAAAGCTTGAATGAATTATCAGTGACAATGTTAAAGACGAACATCTGTTCGAGAAACACATATCAAAGTTTATAAAAAAAATTTATATAAAAATAGATGGATGCAAGATAATTTTTGATCAATTTTCTCAACATAAACGCATTTAAGTTCCTTAATGATTTTTAAACGAACTTCAAACTTCAACACAACCCCTTGTAAGCCATTGTACGTTATATTTATGATTATTCGTTGTATGTTTGGCTATTTAGTACTCCTATGCCGTATAAATAAATCTTAAATTGTAATCAATCTTGTCCGTGAAAATGTGATTACGTTATACAGATTGTTTATTTGGAAATACGCTACTTATTGATCAAACATGCGTATATAACGTCCACAAAATCAGTGTTGTCAAGTTTGTAAAAGTTATAGTGTTTTCGTAGTTCTGAACTTTCGTTTTCCACTCGCCTATAGCCACTGTGCAATAGGGTTGTTAGCTGTACGACACATGTAGTTTATTCATTACATAATGGTAATGCAAAATAAAAACCGTTTAAACGTGTTACATGAGCCTTGTCCCAGTCGGTCAATTCGTGGGAAAATCGCCTCTTTCCAAGGGCGTTGAACAATGGGCTATTGGCCTATCCCTCCCTTTAGCCGGGCTTCGATAACTTCAAATTTGTGTTATTTTGCTGGACACAATACCCGAGCTTTGTTGGCCGTCTCGAGTGGACAAGACATTAGGACAGCTTGAACAGTTTGCTGAATAAACTTAAACACAAGCGATTCGGAGTATTATTATGTCGCGGAATTTCAATTTCTATACAACTCGATTATCGCGACAAAATCTCATGGCAGGTTACAGGGCTAAATCGGATCAATTCCCCCGCGGGACTAACGCGTGTCTCGCCCCGGGAGAATCTTATCAGCTACCGTTCATATACCTCAACAAACAACACCTTATCGTGGACAGTTATTTATCACCGCCAAGTAGGTTTTGAACTGAAGGTATGTGTAAAAAATAAAAAATAAAACTATCTAATCCTTATACACACATATAGGCCTACATATACCTCCAATATGAAATGATTTACCATTGTCTAACATGGGGTTACAAATACAACAAAAATAAATAAGCTTGGAACCAAAATACGACACATCTCATATAAAAAAATGAAGAAAAAGATATTTTGCTTATCTTAAATGATTGGACGAATAAATACTAGTTTGCCATTTGCATGATATTAAACACAGCGCAAAGCTGGTAATTCAATTGTCTTTCGTAACAATGGAATTTATTGCTTATATATATTTGTAAAGGGAATGCAATTTAAATTAAAAAAACTTAGCCAATTATGTTATTGTATTATAGTCTTAAATGCATATTCGTTTGATAGACAACGCTATTTGTATTCATAGTTTAATTTATACCAATTTGCTACAAGTTTGTTTGAAAAACTCATTTGTCTTTCAGTGATTAATAAATAAATAAAAATTTATCCGCCTCTTATGAATTTATAATCTAATTATACGTAACTAATATTTGCGTACATTAAATTGCAAGCAAAAGATTGTTTAGTGTATATAAACTATAGCAGCTACAATGGCCGTATGTTAAAAGCTATAGCTTATATATACATAGATCTTGATAAAGTGTACTAATGCTTGATATATACCATACTAGATAATAAGCTCTCAATGCGGATAAAAATCACATCTAAAAATCACGCGCGAGCATACTTACATATATAACTAACAGCTTTTATTAATTTGCTAAGTTTTAAAAGACCACGTGGGCGAACTATTATTATGATTAGAAGTTTAACTTTTGTTAGAGAGGCTATACTGACAACATTGATCCGGATTCACATAAACTAACAGGTTCAAGGTTGCAAGGAACGACAAAAGCATGGGTTTTCTAAATATGTCAATGGTCTCAAATATCGTATAAAAAGTTAAAAGTACGCGAGCGACCAAGCGAACTCCATTGTAATATTCAAGCATTGTATTTATAGATTTTGCAAATGCCAGTTTGATTTTTATTACACTTATACAAAACAAAAATACATGTGTGCACCGGCGGGGGGAGGGGGGGAGTAAATCTAATGTTAGCTTAATGTTGCCCTGGTGCTCTCGTAGCTAACTGGCAATAGGTAGTCTATATGATGCGATAGTCCTGCCTTGCCTTCGTTTGGTTCCAGGGGCGTCGATGGTGGTTCCGTCGTCCGTTCGGCTGGCCGCCGTCATATTAGTGGAATAACCCTGTGCGGCGTTACACCCCAATCAGACCATCACTCATTCTAAACAGGTCTGGAGTATTCTAACTACACCCTGTCTCTGGCTCTAGGCTGAGCCTGATGCGATCGTATATATATTCGCATTTAAGCTAACGGTACGGTACATTCAACGAAAATACTTTACAAAGAGTATACATAATGC
>JAVFBX010196342.1:0-12966 GCA_034783855.1 Mopalia kennerleyi
TGTACACCGACAATGCACTGAATCACAATTTTCAAACTTAAAATTAAAGGACTTCTGATTGGAATTTTTGTATAATTTTTCCACAAAATACAGGCAAATAATGTGAATTTTCGTATTAACAAATAATTAAAAAACCGACAAATTTTGACCTCGAAGGGGCCGACCTACCTTAAGAATGCAGACACCATCAATAATATGTAGAATTTGATCAACCTACACCGATCTCTGTAAACTATGACTTAAAGATGACTATCAAGACCAATATTGGATAAAAAATCAGGTTGAAGTTGATAACGGCCATGGCATCGCCTCGTCCTTTCAAATAGAAGGCGAGGCAACGAGGCCAAACTCACCTTGCTGTCTCGCCGTCTATTCGAAAGGGTGAGGCATCAAGTTGGCGGCTAACGGCTTCCATACATACACGGTTTCACACAGATGATGAAGAATATACAATATTTGCCTGTGTTTTTATGTTTTATTGCGTATTCCCTTTGATTTATATTAAAACTCAGTGCAAAATTATTTTTAAAGTAAATCCGCTAAGACGAGATTGTACTGCTTCATTCAACTGTACCGTACATCGCCTGCATTAATTTAAGGGGGGGTTTTAGTCTCTTGGTTTCGAATATTTCCGTCACAAAATGCAGTTTATTTCTCCCATAATATTAAATTAAACCACATACGCTGTCGGCATTAAAACGAAATGCAGATGGATTTCGTTGGACTCATTGATTCGCATGTAAATATCATGTGATTGTGTTTTATAAAGGAAGAACAATCAAACGAAATTACCTAAGGGTAGGGTGTACCCGATTTCCGCAACATTTTCAGCAGATATGTCTACGTTGCAACAAACTGGCAGTATGTACTGTTCGTTTTAACGGACGAAAAAATTATTGTGTGCAACCAACTATTTCAGTTGAAATGTCTTATTTTTTAAGACTCGGTCCATGTGAAGAAACAGCTGTACAATGTTTTTTATAGCCAATCAGATCAAACTAGCTCCCCATCTTTTGTTTGTCGCGAATATTATGATCTAACGCAAGCGCATACCGAATGGTGTCGATTGGTTTACAAAATTGGACAATCACACAACCGCTTTCCAGACCTGGTTTGTATATGCCAAAGATTTCTTAAGATGAACCGGACTGTACATGTAACTTGCTCTTTTCAACACGGCTTGTCTTAAATCCACCACAACGTGCAGCAAAACACATTGCTTATCCAGGTCTAGTTTGTCTCCGCTTGATTCGGTGTTTACCATAGCCTCATGTAACCTGGATTTCCACTGGTCAGCTGGCACGGTGACCTTTCATGAACCGCAGTAAACCTGAATCAGTTGAACATACGTTGGCTAACGTTTGCGTTAGGTAAATTTACCAAGCGATCTATTACTCAACGAATCTTTACCTAACATCAGTATTACATGCCGTCAAACTGAAGATAAATAGTTTTGCAGCTCGCCTTCATGCAATCGATACGTTTCAGAAAGGTCAGTATTACAGAACGGAAATTAAACGAAGTCATCGTAAACTTTCCTCAGCATCTTTTGACCGGAGTCTTAATATTATGTAACATTTACGGGAAGGAGATCAGGCGAGGACAATGTGAACTCGGAAGAAGCGCGGGAGAACAGTTGATGGTAAATTGATCTTACCATAACTGTCTGTTTTCTTTATACTCTATAAAAAATAAACGGTGACATGATAGTTTTATGTTAAGCGTTATTTTCTATCGACCCTCCTCGATATCAAGGCTATACGTTTGCTATAAAACTACAGACTTATCACTGCTCGTATTAGTTTGTGATGCTAACTTTCCAAACAAAAATCTCTCTTTGTTACTGGCCCAATTTGGACATCTGTACATTTTTATCTAGAAGCCTAGGCTTCTATTCTCAGGTGTCAAGGAAAGATTTGTACAACTGTTAAATAGCATATCTACCATCTATTCTTAAAAGTACGATATGTTAAATGAACGTCGAAAATGTTTTCACGAACATGCTTACCTCAACGGTTGACACTGTATTAATTTTATTTTTTTTTACAAAGTTGAGTAAACTGTACCACTCTAAAAACAATATACACATGGATACATGGTGATTAAATATTTCAATGATTTTAAAGTCACTGTCGGTTTATTTTAAAACCATTGTCAACAAACCGAAATATTAAATCATTATATCCATGTGTGTCATGAGTTGTGAGTTTGCTCTAGTAGGAATAAGGCTCTTTAGCTTTCTTCAAAGCATTTTATAATTAACTATTACTTGAAATATAATACGATATTGTTTTCATATTTTACAAAAGGTTTTGGGAAATGTATTACGACAAAGACTGGTATTGTATAAGGTAAATGAAAAATATCTTTTACTTGTAAAAGTATGAATGCATCAATGAAATATTGTGTATCTGGTGGCGGAATGATTACTTCCTGGTTGTGGTGCGACAATGGGATAACCCGTCTACTTTTTTGTTTTCATTCTGTTGAAACGATTTGGAACAATTAATGATAATTCGCAACATAATAGGCGAACAGACTATGTATCTAACATTTATTTTCTTGTGCTAATTCGTCCGTGTGCAGGCGGTGTAATTATTCTTGCTAAAACACTGGATGTAGCAGATGCTGTACTTAAGGTAACATCATAATTCTAAGAGAATTTAACGATACATGTTAGTTAAAGTTGCGAGGACAACATGTATAATATGCGTAACAAATTATACCTATCGAAATAAATGTGAAGCTACATTGTTTTAACAATTTGTTCGAGCCATACACTTGTATTATTCTGGGACACAGACATTCGACTTTTATATGTGGAACATTTCTTTGTGTGTCTGAGAAGAGTTTAACCCCGTACTAAACGTTATTTCACTCACATGACGGCGTGACAGCCTAATGGTTAAAGGAAACTACCCTCGAGGCCACTTGCGTCAAACAAAGTCAAGACGAGACAAATACAGGACCCAATAAAAAATGAAAAGATCGGTTTCTTTTTCCTTTTTAGCTTCGAGAGCACTAAAAACAGCAGTTAACTCCCTCCAACCACACACTTCGGCAAGATAAACAGTAAACTACTCTATTTTATGCGAATAGACGGCATTTCAAATTTCAAACTTCATTTGTCATTATTCTTTAAGCTTGTTTTAAATATCAAATTAATTAAAATCGTGGCATTCCAAGATCTTCAATTGCTCAGATGGAGTTTGTAATACAGATGAAGGGATTGAGTTAATCTTCCAATTCATACCTTTGAATAGTACAAAAATCATCACAATATGTATGCGGATAAGAGATACACTTTATAGCGTTCAATAATTAAGTAACAAACTTTGATGTAGTATTTTAAATCCGTTCTATAGCCATCTATATTCAATTGTTTTTCTACAATAAAATTAATTGGATGAATAATTATCTGGTGTCAACCCGAGTGAATCTAGGTTAAAATTAACAAGACTTGCGCAGCTCTTTACATAATTGGAATGACATCTCTTCTCGGTAATAGTTCTCTTACAGAAAAACTTAAAACAAAAAGCCAGCAAACCAAAAATAAATGCACGAAATGAAAAGGGCGAACTTTATCAACCATAGGCAATATCTAGCCCTTTCTTATTGTATCTTGTGCTGGCGAACGGCAGCAGAGTCGTTTTCCAGTTGCTCCAGTACATATTAGAACTAGTAGTAAAGTTGTTGTGGAATTAATTTTGTAAAATGGCAGTAACAACTATCACTAAACTCCAATGACATAAATTAATCTCTATATGTGACGTGCATATTTCATTAAGATATTTGATCAATTCAGTGCTCGGATTGATAAGTTCCCCAGAGAATGATTTCCGCTTCATTTGACCAAAACCCCAACACTTGATTGAATAAAACCTTTTAAATATGACCATGACTTTCGGGAGTCACGTCTGAATATGGATGTGCCATTTGTCAGTGTTCCAAATCTAAAATGGGTCATGGCGAATTATTCCATTGTCAATTTTAACCAACGTGGCCAGTGCTCCGAGAAAATGAGTTTGGATTAACCAGTTCCTTGTATTTGAGTTTATTACGACATGATATCTGTGGCGCGATAGCTTTAAGAAAAATTGTTTATTTCTTGCCAGCCAAGAAATAAACAGAAGAAGAACGAACAGTAACTAATTCTAACCAAGTTTGGAAAGTGTGTTTGGTTGCGGTTTAAAGCCGTACTAAAGGGGTTTTCACTTATATGACGACGGTTTGTCCACTTAAGTGTTCCTTGCTTATATACGGTTACAAAACGGGAAGAAACCTGGTAAACACACCGCTGCGATTGCTGGAGTTGGGAAATGGCTACATGTGTTTAGGCATTCTATTTTATAAACTCATCGACACAGTGTGGTTAGTCTTGATGTCATATCGTAATTGCTTCAAATTAAATACGAGAAACCTTTTTTAGATATTAAAGAGCTTCTGTTTGATAATACGGATTTCCGTAATTCAGGTTGTGAACATTTAGAAAGAACGATTTATCATTGTTCAAAAGCGTTGCATAATAAATGATTGATCGCTGTGAAACTGCAGCACGGTTGGATTTTTTCATTTTATAATCAGTGAACCGAAACGCTATATACTTTAAGAACGTTACGCAAAAGTCCTACGTGGCCACGCGTCTGCACCTCAGTAGAATCAGTATGTCATGATTAGAACTAGAACCCAATATTACGTAACTGTAGATTGTAGTTTTGTATTTTACTTGCCAACAATGGATCGATGACATTATACACCTTAATTCATAGTGGTGTTATTTGACTTAATTCTTAGTGCTAATCAATTATTTATTCCAACATGTTATGCAATATACAAATTTAATGCCTTCATAAACTGCGAATTAAATCTACTAATAACAGGGGAATGCGGATGATATTAATATGGATTGATTGGTTGACCATGACCCTTCCAGACGATGGTTGGGGAGCAATTTCATACCTGGCCCTGTTATACAAGAACTGACTGTTCGGACTGGAGGCTCTGTTCGGGTTCGTGACGCCGTTACAGGTTTCCAGTAATCAGTCTGGTTTTTCCTGGTCGTCGTTCAGGGTTCTGGGAAGGTCCTACCCTCTCATTGTTTTAATGCTGTTTGTACAATCATATTCTGAAACTTTAATTCGTTTTAATTGTTCGGTTTATTGTATACCCAAGAAGTAGTTGAAGAGACCTGGTTCATCTTTTTAAAAAATAAATTCTATATTAAATCACAAATTTTTTGTGTTCGTTTTGAGCGTGGCGAATAAGAACACAAGTATTCATTCTGGAGTCCGCTTGACTCGTCTACTCTGGAATCTCTGCGATCCAAGCTAGGGATAAACATTGGTGATGTCCTCTTAGGTGGGGGACGTGGCTGGCCCGATTGGCAAAATCTCGCGAGAATCTCGTTACTGTGCTATCGTCGCTACTCTCGGTCGTGAAAGCTGTATGAATATGCGCCACAATCAAACATACCGACGTATGCAGGTTATCCACTGAACTTAAACTAAAATGAATTTCACATGGCTTTGGAGTTAACAAATTAAGATTGATGTTCCGAGCCTAAAACAGACAGAAACTATACAAATCCTCTCCACAACGCGAACTCTGTTTGTCAGTTCATTAAAAAAAAATAGTATGTCTCAACTGAAGTGTTTCCTAACTAGTGTATGTCTCAACCAGAGTGTGTGTGTGTGTGTTACCACCAGGGTACTTATATAGTGGGAGTCTCAGCCAGAGCGTCTGTTTCTTACATGTACCTTCAGTGTGTCTCAACTAGAGTGCGGGTGTGTCTTACCGTCAGGGTGTCTCCACTAGAATGTGTCTCAAATAGAGTGTGTGTGTCTAACCACCAGGGTGCCTCAATTAGAGTGTGTGTCTTACCTCGAGAGTGTCTCATATAATGTGAGTCTCGGCCAGAGCGTAGCTTTCTTACATGTACCTTCAGGGTGTCTCGACTAGAGTGTATGTGTCTTGCCATCAGGTGTCTCAACTAGAATGTGTCTCAAATAGAGTGTGTGTGTCTTACTTCCAGGGTGTCTAAACTAGAATGTGCCTCAATTAGAAGGTTTCTGAAATAGAGTAAGTATGGTTAGATGGATTTTCTAGAGCGCAGCCCAAGCCATGGCCCGATCTTCAGTGTTAGGCATCAAATGGCCAACACAAAATCAATTATCGACTTTGACGGTCCCACCCAGTTATAACATCAGCAGATTAAAACAAACCAACATATTCTGGGTTATTGCAACAACAAAAAACTGAGAACATCACTTATACCTTTTGTTCGTTTTGAAAATATTACTAGCCTTATCTTGTGCACGTACAAATGTCTAGTTACATAAGCTTAGAAGAGAAAATAAAACGAAGACAAGAGAATAGATATTCCCAAAACAGAAGAAAACTGCAAAATCCTTCCAGAACAAGTTGCTATCGGTGGCGGTTTTTCCTCCCTCATTTCTTGCACACGGGGCAGGAAGTACCTATCCCAGAATGCAAAGCGCCTGGCGTACGGATACATGTCAATCTCTGATGCAAGGTCAAGCTTAATATACTCCTGAGACTCTGTTCTGTACATCGGCCATTTGAGTGAAACGGCTTCTGGTTCATTTGGTGACCTGAAATTAATCAAAATCTAGACTTAATAATACAATTCGTGTTAGTATTGCATGTCAGTCACTTTACCGAATTCCGATTCCCCACATACAATTGTGAGTCACCCGTTTTCCTCAATTTGCAAGTATGTCACTTACAGGTACCTGTTTTCCTCAAATAGTGTGAACTTCAAAACAATGTTTTCCCTATATAGCTGTCAGTTATTTAACAGTATCCGTTTTCCCAATTACAATTTTGAGCCACTTATCCGTATTCTTATCTCTGAGAGCCATTCCGACACAATTGTATGATCCATGTACTAACCCCCCCTTTTTAAACAAAATAGGAGTCACCTGCTGTCCTAATTACCAGTATTTAGCAATAATTACATACTTATTACATACTTATGTTTGTCACCTATTTTATCAGAGCAAATATCTTATTATGCTGAGCACATTGCTTTTATATATGCCCTGTAAATACTGCGTCACAGTCACTTATCTGTAGTTGGGTTTTAACTAGTTGACTTCTGTCTAAATTAATATATAAAAAAAACTCTGAGTATCACACCTTCCCACGACTGTGAGCCAGTCCCATCTTTCCCACTCTACATTTAAAAATCTCTAATTTATATTTCCTATCTCAAGCTGGCGGCCGTGGCCTAGTGGTTAGCGTGCCGGGCTTCTAATCCTACATCGATGTACAGTGAGCGGTTCGAGTCCGTCTGTCGATCATCAGTGACTGACACGATGTGGCTCCGGCAATCGCGGGATGGTTTTTACGATTTTTCCTCCCGGTTTTCCACCGTATTTAAGCAAATAACATTGAGAAATGATCATCCTTTGACACAATTGAGATACCCATAATTACGATGTTTAACCATATTCAGACAAACAAACGATCCAATTTCAAATTTGAAACAGTTATTCGCGTTCCCGTATACACTACATGGTTCGCTTTTCTATTTCATTTGCTATCCAAAGCGGTGGAGAGTAGCTTATCACTTTTCGACATATAGCAATGAAAGTTTCGTTTTGTTAAAAAGGGAGCGATGCTGGGGGTACTCTATCGCCACAACGGTCGATATTTTTGGATTTTTTGGACTGTCACCATAAATAAATGTGTGTAACGTCATTTCAAAGCGCCACTATACCGAATGTTTTGATGTCAGAGGATTACCTTGCAAGGATTAAATTACGTCCCTTGCCAGTTTTTCGAGAATCCTGTTGTAATCTCATTCGCCCCTTCTCTCAGTACAGTTGGGAGCCCCTCATCATTTTTTCTTATTACAGTGTTAAGTCACTATTACCCGCTTTCCAATATTCTGTTTTCAGAATAATTTACGATATTGACGCACTTGTCAACATTTCTTATAAGACCATTGGACCTTGCACTACTTACCCGGTTTTAGCGAAATTTGTCCAGTAGGTCATTATATTTGTTGACAGTAGTTTCTCGGCATCTGAAGCGTTAAGAAACTGTACATATCCGAAGACAAAGGCAATATCGTCGGTGTGAGTCGCCCCCTCTTGCCATGGTCTATCGGGCTGCCATGACGGCTTGGGAACAAGTTGATATAAGTACGTGGTTCCTTGGCCAGCCGATTCGTCGCCGGTGGAATCTCCAGACGTGTGTGAGTTGGCTGAGCGAATGACCCCTAAATTATATTTGACATCGCTCTCAAATTCAATGAACCCTTTAAGGTTCGCAAAGACGTCGTCTCTGCTTTCCCATTTAGTGAAGTGAAATTTAACAATAGGGAACAGTTGTTCTATTTCTTTGGAATTTAGTTCCAGTAACATTCCTAGAGATTCGTTCAGCTTGTTGTAAAATTCTCTGTCAGACAACTTAGCTTGGTCCTCCGTTATCTCAATTTTCGAGAAATCTTCGATTCCTGCCTGGCTAGCTATTTTCGCACGATATTCAATTTCCCCCTCCTCGTAACAAACCCCTGACAGAAAGTCAAGAGAACGGAATCTTTTTAAACCGGGGGTGTCTTTTCCTTTCATGATGTCTAAGGGATTGTCAGGGAAGATATCCGAATTGTAAGTTGGGACCCAGTCAGGAAGCCCAAAAAGCAGCATCGTACCTCTCTGATATTCATTCAAGTCTTCAAATGTTTTAGCCCTCAAGCATCGGACCAAACCAGCTGAATCTTTGGGACAGTCCAAACCCTTTGCTAATGTCTCTACAGACTTTATGGGATCTTTGTTGTACGCCCATGTCGCTCCCGGACTACCGCTTTGGGCAATGACTCTTTGGAATTTCCCAACACATAGCGAAGACATGGCAAGCTGCATGACGCTTGCACCTCCAGCACTTTCTCCAAATATAGTTATTTGACTGGCATTTCCACCGAATTCTTCAATGTTATCCACGACCCATTCAATTGCTGAACACTGATCTCGGAGACCGAAATTTCCGAGAGAGTTTTCGTCCATTGTATTGAGAAAACCAAGGATCCCAAGACGATAATTCAATGTGACTACGACCACTTGACCATGGGCCGCTAAAAATGTGCTATCGTAAACGTTAGAATCCCCAGAGGTGTACCCACCTCCATAGACCCAAACCATTACAGGTAGAGGGTTAGATTTTCTCGCTGCCAGAGGAGCGTAGACATCTAGCCTCAAGCAGTCCTCAGTTTGAACTGGTACAGTTGTGTCCCTTGGATATACCAACGGCTGAGGACAAATCCAACTATTTGAAGTAGCGTTGTAGATACCCGCCATTCGGCTCTTTCTGACGGGTGGTTTGAATCTCAGCTCACCAACAGGTGCTTCCGCGTACGGGATACCCAGAAATTTGGTGACGTTAATGTACTCCAAAAATATACCTCTGACTTCTCCACTTGTAGTGTTTGGGTTTTGAGCTCCTACGTGACCACCCATAGAAACAACCAGAAAGGAAAAGATACAGAAGATCAGAGTAGGGTCACCCATCTTCTGTTGTATTCTAAAACAGACATTAACATCCAATTCAAAGAGGCTTCACGATGACTCACAATGAGCTTAAAGTAACATGAGAATAAATGAAAATCAAGAAAAACGTTTAAGTCTGGTGCTGCGTTAACAATGAACGGAAACAAACCTATTTCATCTTATATTAAATAAGGCAATTTATTAGTAAAACGACTCCCGCTACAAAAATGTATGTCATGTCTGAAAATAGAAAATCAAATATAGGTACACTCAGATGTACTCAAATGTATATTTGTAAAAATCAATCACACTGGCACAGGCATGCAGATTAATTAAAATCGATGAATCATCCTTCGGCTTACTTTTGTAATTATTCATCTTTTAATGAAAAAAGTCAAATTTTCATCATTAATTTTAGAAATATTAATATAAAAAGAGAACTAGGAAGAATTTATAAAATTTGAAGGACTGTTTTTTAGTTTAATATGTCATCATCAAGCATGTCGAATTTTAGGGTTGTTACCCTGGTGTTCTCAGAGCTAAAGGGGACTGTGGAAGCTGATCTGTTTATACATATTGTATTTGTCTCTGCGTCATATAAGTGAAATACCCTTGAGTATGACGTTAAACACGTTTGTTTGATTGGGGTTTAACGCCGTGCTTAAGATTATTTCACTCACATGACGGTGTCCCAGCCCACTGGGTGAAGGAAACCACCACTGGTAACAACAACAACATCACAGGACAATACAAAGAGATCACAAACAGGTCGACTTCCTGTTCCTCTTTAGCTCAGAAAGCACCATGGCAACAGGAAGCTCTCTCCAACCATCTTCACTAACCAAGAGTTTTATTCTGAGCTACTCTACATTACAGCAGACGGAGGTGTTATAAGCAGAATTACAGCCTCGCAATTGATTGGATGCCTGGCAAACAATCAATTGTGTGTTAGGATAAGAAATGGCTGCTTAAAAAATGTCGCAATTTATAACGATTTGATTTGATTAATTGGTGATTTACACCATGCTCAAGTGTGTTTCACTTATGTATTCCAACAATAATTGACATTAGCACAATCAAGATGTGAAGTGTTTCCATATTAATTTTCCTCCAGTGCTAAGTAAAGACGACATTGCTACTCTCCAACAACCTGCTCTTAGCCAGAGGGCCTTTTTAATAATGGAAGCTGCAGCTAAAGTGTACGTGTGTAAATGACTGGTTGGATGTAATTGTAACGGGGGAGGTAAACTTGACCCTTGATCACTTTATTCACCAGGGGGCGTAGCTTTAGATTCTGATCATAGAAGCCCTGTCTGTCATAGGTTGTAATCATGGTTGTAAACCCTCCATCCACAATCTTTTGTGAAATATATTTTGCCCCTTTTCTTGATTACCATGAAGCAATGCATATTTAGCTGGAATTGCACTATGTGTAAAAAAACAATTAGCAAATGTTCATTCTATCCATACACAATGATCATCAATTTCATCAAAGTTATTACGCTCCAATACACAGCGGCTTTTACATCTATTTACTACTGACTGACCATTTCAGCTGCTGCATAGAAGAGAATGTTTAGTGCGAGACGGACACCACAAGGTGCTTTAGGAGACTAGACACAAAGAGCGAATAGAGTTGTGTGTTATTGCGCTTGTTTGGCTCGCATTTTGTTGACCTCTTATCTAATGCCGAGGTCAAGGTTTAGCACGTCACGGGAAATGTGGAGTTGTTGCTGTCATCCAATCAGTGTTGGTATGAAGGTTTTGCCTCGAAACGGCAGATACAGGCACATGATTGGATATAGTCTACAGGCGTTCGGCGTCTGGCAGAAGCCAGCTATATACGCTATGCATCAATCAGCGGGTAAATGAAGGTGTATATAAATTTTTTAAAAACCTGCTGTATGTAATGAGCGTACAAAGTTACTGGCATTCATAAATAAAAGCCAAAGGTAAAATCTTTAGTACTGTATCAAAAAGATATTATCACAGCAATGTGACATTCATTAAAAACTTATTTTGCACTGATAAAAAGCTACATGTATCAACTCAATTATTTCCTGTTGTGTTTATTTCGCTTAACAGCTAAGAATGCATTTCCAGGGATCTAGGACCTGCCTGCTACTGGGGCCTAGATGGTCCCTCCAGCCAGGCCAGATAAGACCAGGGCCCTCTTCCACAAAACAGTTTTATGCTTAAGTCAAAATGTTTAAAGGCCCTCACATTTCTTAGTTTTGGATTTGAACATTTAATATTTAGGCATAATTATTTTAACGTAAGTAAGTCATAATTACAGGTATTACTTTAAAACTAAGTCAAGAAAAGGGACGAAAATATCAAATTTAGTATTTTGACTTGAGTCAAAAAAGGTTTTGTGGAACCAGCCCCAGGTCTTGATTACCAGGAGAAAACGTTCTGTCAACTTATAACTTCTCACAGTTATTTCATCTATTCTGATTTCTCATTGGATGATGCAATTATTTTGTAAGGGCAGGCATAAGGTAGATCAAACAGAACGAACTAAAATTTAACATTTTAGTATAAAGAAAACATACTTACAATTTTGGTGAAGTAATTTGTCTAATATTAATCCGGTAAAACTTGTTCTTTCTGGATTTTCAAACAGTTCATTAGTCGAGGAAAAAATCCTGTAAAGAGAGCCGTGAACTTGGCATGATAATGGCTATGATTCTGTGATTGTGTTTTATGTCGAGCTTTTCGAGTATATGACAACGGTATTGTCCAACAAAAACTCACAGTAGGTCAACCATTAAGGTCTTGCTGGACCCCTTGGGCTCAAAATGAACCAATTTTTTGTTATCGCTTAAATGAAAAGTTAAGTATTCAAACTATATGTCGGTGAAAAAAATCAATCGAAATTCTATTTATAAACAGTTAAATTTGAGCCTATAATTTAGCTTCTCCATGATCAAGTATTCAAGTCGCAAAACTTTAATTGCCTATTTCTGGCACTTTAGTTTTAAGCAGATACTACATTTTCCATAGCGGATCTCAAGAAAACTATTCATGGTAGAGACTTCAAATTTGTACCATTGTTAAGAGCACGATGCAATCTAGTAAACGGTGTCTCATTTTTATAAGTTCGTTTTCTGAAATTTGAATTTTACATTTTTATAAGACTTTTCATGGTGGGATAGACAAAAAAACTCAACTATGATCGATGTAATCAAATTTTTTTTAAAAATGAGGCACCGTTTACTAGTTCAAGAATAATTCTACTAGGTCAACTAATCTATTGAGTCTGATCGTTAATGCACTTCGATTTTTTTTCTGTAGACATTTACTAATTTTGCAATATTTTTAGACATAATAATTGGATTTTCACAAAATTCATAAAAATGTAATTTTGAGTATTCAAGCTTTCCAAAAATATATACATATATATGGTTCAGATTTATACTCTTCTGCATAATATACTAAATACAGCAGGTGTTCT
>JAVFBX010196353.1:0-12965 GCA_034783855.1 Mopalia kennerleyi
GCGCCATTTTGAAAACCCAAGACCAGGGGAAACGACTCGCGACGCAGGGGCGACGACTCTCGGTGCACTGAAGACGGCCGGACTACTTTCACAGTTGCTTATCGTGCAGATAACCACAGGAGGCGCGAAATCACGCTGCGGAACTGCGGTCACTGTTGTCGTCATTGTTGTCTCATTAAGACCGCTGAGCTGTGTTCCTTGTTATGTATATTGGCGCAAGGCACGTAACCGGTGGATGGTTAGAATTTACGTTCTAACCCTTCACGGGTTACGTGCCGTGCGCCAATATACATAACAAGGACCACAGCTCAGTGGTCCCAAAGAGACAACAATGACCGCTTTGTTTATCGCAGTTCCGTCTCCCTCCCTTCGCAGACTCGCACTGCAAGAGCATACCAATAGTTGAAATCTATCGCGAAGACAAAAACAGCGAATACTTTCAATTAATAAATTCATTATTCCGTAAACAAACTTGTGGTGGTGTGATATTTTCAATTCACAAAGGGGTAAACTAACGTTACATCCCAGCATGCGAATGTTCATCTATCAAATTGCCAATAATAATAAAAAAATCGAACATGGCCGCCTCCGCTTCAAATTTTGTTTTCGTAATTTTATAAAACATACAGCACAAATAGGGAATTGGTTGTCGCGAAAATACTTTAAAACATGTCTTCTTCACAATCGCTATAATTTATGGCACCAAAATATCAGAAAAATTGTTTTAGAAGACTTGATCTGCGGCGTTTTTCGCTGCTTTAAATCTCAGCCGAGTCTGATGGCGTTGTTATGGCAGCACGCGATGCCAGGGGAGGCAACTTCCTATTTCTGATTGGTTGATGACAGTTTACTGCATACAGGGGGGAATTTAGGAAGAGTCACTTTTGAGGCAGCGGGAGAGCTCTTTTTCTGTCTTTTTTCGGGTCAGAATGGTGTTTAAATCCCCGATATCGGTCATAGTTAGGTTTTTTAAGACTTTTGCCATCATTTTGACACCTCGTCAAAACCCTCGACGCCTGCGGCGGCTCGGGTTTTGACTCTGTATCAAAATTACGACAGAGGTCTTAAAAAACCTAACTATGACCGATAACGAGGGTTTAAACCCCTAAACCTCGGCCCCAGATGTTACTGTCGCGCGACAGTCGCGAGGCGGTCGCCTGTTCTCTAACGTCACATTATGACGTTGCTCTTTTGCATTGTGACGTCATTGCCTGAGCGAGTCAACCAATGTTAAAGCATGGGAATGAATCGTGTCGCACAGCGCCCAGTCTGAACAAGACCAAAGCAACGCAACGTCGCGTTGCGCCCGGTGTGAATTGGGCTTAACTGTTAATTGTGACGGAAGCCACAGCTTTGTGGCGTCCATTGCAGTGCCGTGAATCCCAATAAACACCAAACGAAATTAATGTAGAATTCTACTTTTTATGTAATAACGTTCATACTGGACACTACTGTCGAGCAACAGTGGTGTTGCAGTCGCAAGTTCTCTAACGTAAGATTCTGACGTTATTCGTTTGCATTGTGACGTCATTGCCTGAGCCAGTGTACCAATGTTAAAACATATGAATGAAACATGTCGTGCAGCTCCCAGTGTGAACAAGACCCAAGGGACGCGACGTAAGCCGGCTTTAATATCATCCATTCTGTTTTTTGCTTGTTTGGCTTGCATTCAGACGGACAGAAAATTAAGCCGGCTTCTACTTTAAAATGGCGTCATTTTTTTCCTAAGTTCAGAGGTGAATCTGAAACAATATGACGTAATTCGAAATATGACGTGAAATGGCGTAACGTTACATGACGTCAAATGACAACACCTCGCTGTGACGTGGTGAATCGACAAGCGTTCGCATACAACGTCATAATAGAGGCGAAATTAAAGTGCGTTCAGACGGCGACAGTAAAGCCGAATAACGTTAAACTATCTCACTTTATATTTCGAATTACATCATATTGTTTCCAATTGACCCCTGAACTTAAGAAAAAAAATTAACATCATTGTAAAGTAGAAGCCGGCTTAATAACCGTACTATTTGCTTGCAAAAACTACCTTAGCGGTTTGAGATACCAAAAAGAGTCCCGAGTGCCTTCTCTTCCTTTAATCCGCCTCCATTATATTTATCCGCGAATACGAGTTTTTTCTAGTCCAACATTAGATCGTTTTTTGACCCAAAGGCACTTTCTCCGAGTTATAAAACGGAATTAAAGATAGTTGTTTATATGTACTTAAGTCTTTTTATTACTGATAGCAGCTGTAAAATGTAAATATTAAAGAGAAATCAAGTAAGTTTCGTTCAACGCAAGGACTTCTTCGCTTGCAAACTGGTAAAGCTTCTTTTCAGTTCCCGCTCTCCTCGAGAGAGTTCGTGATTTCATCGACGATTCAAGGTTAAAGATTGCTGTTACATATCCCTGTATATTGTAATCCCAGGTTAATCCTAGTACCTATAGATCGTTGCTCAAAATTATTTAAGACAGGTTTTAGCTAAGACGTACAAAGAAAAACAGATAAGACCAGTCTTATCATATCAAAAAAAAGGCTCTCGACATCGGTCATAGTTAGACTTTTTAAGAACTCTGTCGTCGTTTTGACACCTCGCCGAAACCCTCGACGGATATTTACGAGGTGCCAAAATGACGACAGAGGTCTTAAAAACTCCAACTACGACCTCTACGACCTCTCGCTCAGGCTAAAACCCCTAATCAGACAAGTCTAAAAGTTAAACGAGTCTTGAATAGAATTTATGTCCGGTTTAATTTTGAGACAGTTTTGAACAACAGACATATAACATGTTGTTTAAGACTGAAGTTATGTTTAAATTTAACAATATAACATAATATATTGTCTGATAGCCGGTTTTCGAACAATTCATTTTTTTCGCTTGTTTTCTGTATTTTTGTAAAAACGAAATGAAGTTAAAATGTAAGGTCAGTATTTTGTTAATAACTTTGAGAAAACAGCATCCCCAGAGACCTGTCTGAAGGTTAATTAGGGCACTTTTAAATCAGTTACGTGACTTTCTTTTAACAATAAATTCCTTTACAATTACACGTTGTGTTTTAAACTTTGTTTTTCTTATTAACATCAGGGACAGTGTCTTTAGCATTAGTTAAAGTGTGTTATACCACGAGAAAAGGTAACTCTTTACCCATTGTTACATGACATGCGTTTGAGCTTTTCACCTAAGGTAGATCGGTATGAGTAGATTTTCTGCACGCTGAAGTTTTTACATTAGTTTCTCTTTCATCTACTCTAGTTTCTGCTTTTTGATCCATGGTTTATACTTGTCAACGAAGATCGACCCCTTCAGAAGAGAATGTCCAACCCAGGTCCAGAAAATGTCCGGGTCCCCAGTTATTTTAGGGATAAATCTCACATTAAAAACATAAACGATTTCCCTTCGTGAGTTTCACAAGGGGGATAACCAGCAACTTTTTATTAAATGAGTAAGTCACATCCGTTTAAAGCTTTTATCAGGGGAGACAATTTTGAGTAGACGAAGTCATTGAGGCATAATTTTTGCTTAAACTTACAAACTCTACACACGATACAAATCTTACAAGCGGTATGTTTATTAAAAGTACGTTTAAGCGTACAGTTCTAAGTGAACTTCGCAATAATTAGAAACGAGAATAAAACGAAATGATTTCAAATAAAATCACAGACCCCGGTACCATTTATTATTCAGTGTTCAGTTTACGTTTTGATAAAACACATACGCCTCGAACTCCCATTAACATATCTTTTTGTTGTTGTTTGTTTTTACCTTAAAAGTGTAGGCATTGTATAGAGAGCTCAGTGTTTGTTTTAATTGCTGCTGTCCAATGCCCCAAACGAGTTCTGAAACTTTACTTTCCGGCCATGAAAAGCTCTTTAGCTTTCAAAATCTTTGTATTTTATTGTATTTTATTCACCACATGAAACATATAAACCATCATAAATGTAGGATAACAGTGGCGGGAGTAAAGTCCCGATGGACTTGATCTATCCCAGATTGTAGGCAAAACATAGTATAAGGCGATGATAGGCGACCAAAATAAGATTTTAACACAAAGATATTATCTAAAACTGAGGTCGGCAGAAACTTATTTTGATAAATGTAACGAAAGAAGACAAAGAGACAGAATACAGATAGCGGACATGCTTGGGAAAAAGATATTCACAATAGGGTGGAAATATGGCCCTTCAATTTGGATTAATATAGAGAGAGCGAGTCAATGGTTTTCAACCAATGTGGTAGCCTGTTCCACTCGCGGGGTCCTGGAACACGTAACGAATAGTAAGACAGATTTGATGAGTAGAAGGTTTCTGTAGGTTAACATTTCGAGTTCTAGTGGAGTAATTATGTACGGATGATTGCTTAACGAAGATCTGTCGAAATTGAAGTGGTAAGTTTCCAGGGTTAAACATGAATTTATGGACTAGGAGAAGTGTCGAATGAAGGATAAGATTATTCAGGGGGAGGATTTTTAGGGATTTAAAAAGCGGTGCAGTGTGGTCAAGTCTATTAGAGTGTGTGATGATGCGTATAGCTCTTTTCTGGAGGAGAGAGAGAGGCTTAAGGTGAGTAGAAAAGGTATTTCCCCATAACACGTTTGCATAGGTTAGAAATGGTGAGATGATAGAATAGTACAGGATGATCAGAGTTTTTCTATTTACCGAGGTTTTAATGCGCTTAATTACACCTAGGTTACGCGATATTTTTTTACAGATATAGCTGATGTGATGTGTCCAGGACAGTTTGTTGTTAAGAATAATACCCAAAAACTTAAACTCAGAGACCTGTTCAATTTCTGTATTATTTAAGAAAAGTGGTGGTACATTTTGAGGTATCCGAGTGTTTTTAATAACCATACATTTAGTCTTTATTATGTTGAGAGATAATCTGTTAGAGAGCAGCCAATCTTGGATTTTTACAAGTTCCGTAGACATGATGTGAATTGCCTCAGCACTACAATGGGAAGATACAGACAGGCTGGTATCATCAGCGAACATAATGCAGTTGAGAAGATTAGATACATTGCTTATATCATTTATGTAAATTAAAAACAATATGGGTCCTAAAATGGACCCCTGGGGCACACCGCAATTAATGGAGGCTGGCTGAGACATATACGTTTCGATTTGAACAGCCTGTGATCTATTGGTTAAGTAACTTTTTAACCAGTCTAGCGATTTACCGCGAAACCCATAATGCTCCAGTTTTGTTAGGAGGATGTCATGTTTAACGGTGTCGAAAGCCTTTGATAGGTCCAAAAAAGAAATTACACTTGATTTTTGGGTTTCTTTGGCAGATATTAAATGTTCGTATAGAGAATAGGCGGCATGAAAGGTGGAGTGATTTTTACGGAATCCATATTGGTCAGGGGATATGATGTTATTAGATTCAAGGAAATCGTTAATATTAGAGACGGAGATTTTTTCAAATATTTTGCTAATGCTAGGAAGTATGGAGATAGGGCGATAATTTTCATATTTATTGGCTTCTCCTGATTTATAGATTGGCTTAAGTTTAGCTATTTTTAGTTCATCTGGTACAATACCACTTTGAAAAGAAAGATTGACAATATGCGAGAGTGGACTGGCAATATGCTCGGCTACAAGTTTTAAATCCGAAGAGTAGATGCCGTCAGTACCTGGGGAAGATGATCGCAAGTTTCTGATAGTTGTGATGATATCGGCGGGTGTTACAGCAGAAAAGAGGAAGTCTGTGGATATCGGTGTTCCGAGATATTCGGTGAAAGTAGATGGAGAGATAGGTATTTGTGCGTCGAGGTTTGAAGCAACAGATGCGAAATAATCATTAAAGTCATTAGCAATGGATTGTTTATCTTCAACTGTTTTGCCCTTATTGTTGAAGCTGGTAGGGAATTTTGATATTTTATTACTGCCCATTAGGTTATTTATGATTTTCCAGGTTCCTTTGATATCTCGGTTACATTGGTTGAATTTTTTGTCGAAATAATGCTTTCTGGAGGTTTTGATAAGGCTATTTAGTTTGTTTCGATAAGCTCTGAATTTAATGCGTGAATCTATTGAGGGGAATTTTAAGTTATCTCTGTATAATCGGTTTTTTTCGTGGATGGAAGTTAAAATAGCATGTGTTATCCATGGCTTTCTGATTTTTGGAATTGTCGTAGAAGATATTGTTAAGGGGAATGCATTGTCGTAAATAGATTGGAACTTTTCATAAAAAGATCCGAAGGCTACATTGACTCTATCGGAATCCAAGATATCGCTCCAGTCGGTATTTTGGATTTGATCTTTAAACCATTGTACTTGTGCTGCCGTCTTCCTTCGAAACGAAATGTTCTGAGGAGGCTTGTGGCTTACATTTGTTTGAAATATATGGAAGACGGGGAAGTGGTCGGTTAAGTCTGTTAGAAATATTCCTGACAGTAATGAACGGTCGTGGAAATTAATAAATACGTTGTCAATAAGAGATGCGGAGCGACTAGTAACTCTGGTTGGTTTGGTAATCTGTGGAAAAAAATAGTTACTTTTCATGATTTCTAGGAATTCTTTTGTGGGTGGGTGAGTATCAGATTTAAAAAGATCGGCATTGAAATCTCCTAATAAGATACATTTTTTGTTTGGGTTTAGGTTTTGGACAATTGAATTTATTTCATCATTGAAATTACGCATGTTTTTTCCCGGAGGTCTGTATATTAAGCCCACAATGCATTCCATGTCATCCACGGTAATGTCTAGAAAAAGTGATTCATAGTCGCCTGCGTCGGTGGCAGAGGACAAGTCGTTTCGTATAGTACAAGAGGTCACTCGATTATTGATATATAAGGTGATACCACCACCTTTTCTCCCTGTCCGTGAGGCGGAATACGGGGTGTAATTTGGTATGTTGTATAAACGATCGGTTGCAGGAGTTAGCCATGTTTCAGAGAGTCCCAGGACGGTAAATTCATGTTCTAGGTTGAATAAAAAAGCACTTAATTCGTCAAAATTCTTGTTCATACTGCGGATATTGAAATGGGCTACGGAAAAATTAGTGTCGCATTTTCTGGGTAAATGATGAATTGAAGTTTTAAAACTATCTTCTGTAAAATAATTGGATTGATGGTTATTTATCTGATTCCAGTGGGAGATTTCGTGGTGGTTATCTTCTGTTGCTGTTTTACAGTGTTCAGGCTCGTTGAGCTGAATAGGATTGAAACACATATTATCCAAAAAATCCAGGTCAATGAGAGGTGGAGTGTAAGTTTGAACAGAAGGAGTAGGTTGTAGTGGGGTATGATCATGAAAAGGGAGGAAAGAGAAGGGATTTGGAAGTGGAACAGGCTGACAGGAGTCAGTGTTATCCATTACAGGTTAGCTCTAATTTTAATGATAAGGACCATATCCAAGCCAATGTAAATAAAATCATATCTGCATATGTAACTTTGTAATTCAAACGTACAAGTATAAGAGCCGACAAAAACAAATATAATACAAAAAGGGAACAGAGTAACATTATATAAGCCATAGTGGCAAAGAAAAGATTATGAGGCTTGTAATTATACGTATATATATATATAAGACAGCAGCATATATAAACATCATGAGGAGATCTGTAACTTTGGAAAACTTAAATTGGGATGGGGGAGGGGTATACTGAAGACATGGAAGCATAAAACCAGGATAAGGAAGCATTATGATGAGATCTGATAATTTGGGAAACTTCAGATTTAACCCAATCAAAATATATCTAATTACATAACCCTTGTGATGTGTTATGAAATGAACCTTCTTCCAACACAACGTCAAAACAGAAACGATAGCATGTGACTCAAAACAATTCCAAGTGTAATAGCAAACTGGAGAAATAAAAGCGTTATTCAACGGCAGTGAAATAGAACTTTACCGAGTGATTGTTTAATTGGGCAGAACGTCGTAATTATTTCACTTATACGACGACGGATTGTCCACTTCACACTGTTCTTTGCCTAGATACGGTGGAAAACCTGAATGAAACCTATAGTTAAAACCAGCACCTCGATTGCCAGTCACATCGTGTGAGTCACACATATACCGGAGGGTCGACAGACGGACTCGGCTCCGTGGGCGGTACATGGAAGTAGGATAAGTAAATGCACTCGCTATGCACTAAGCCACTAAACGATGTTTAAGTTTCTGTAGTAGGGTCCACTGGTCCCCACGGCTAAACGCGTTGCCAGCATCCATAAACCAAAGAAATAGGCCTACAGGGTTTTCATTTTTCTAGTTGATAAATCATCTAGTATCTTAGATAAACTTCCAGAGACAGGTTAATAGACTTTTATCTCGAGTCGTGTTCTAGGTAGGCCTAACCTACATAAAATCTCGGGACAAAGTAATGACTATTAACATTGTACATGAAGTATTGATAAATATGGATATTCGGCATGGGTTAGGATAAATCCGCCTACAAACTGGTATTTCAGACCTATAGATATTAACCATTGAATATACATTTTAAGAGAATGAGTTCTACAACCTGTTTGACATATAAAGACGTTTCGCCCTTACCAGTATAGGTCCTTTAGATTTATGTTTATCTTGTATGCTATAGCGGGTCTTTGTGAGAGAAGAGTATACATTTAAATACAGTATAACAAAGTGTTAAACACTAAAAAAGCAATCGATCTAAATTTATATTTGCCTTTCATTGACGTTACCGTTTTAAGTTTGTATTACGTTATGCTTTAACTGTCAATACAAATAGCTGTAAACTACTGGGACATTGACATCACTTTATCTTTTGACGTTAAGTTAAGTCTGTTCTATTCAATTCATTGCCACACCTCTGACATTATATTTTTGTCTGTTATGGCTCTTTTTGTGGTAGAATATGGTGCGGTCATAATGTACACAAGCATGTAGGCCCTATAACAGACACCTTTCACGAGTCAACGACATAGAAAAGTTTAAGAATAGTTTAATTGTTTGTTCAGTGGAACTTGTTTTTACATTAAAGGAAGTTTCGAAGCACTGCACCTCCACCATAGGTTTAGGATTGATCTGTCAAATCACAACTGGTCTTCGCTGATTGGATGTAATATTTATATCGTGAATGGTAGAAATAATAACTCACTAGACTCTTCGCGTCTCATGAGTTACATCTGAGTATTCCAACTTCGCTGGGTATTATCCTCTATATTCATCACATTCAGTGTGATGCAGCCATAAGATATGCGTTTCATATTTCGACTTGTTGGATACAGCTTGTCCACGCTCTGTTTGATCACTTTCTTTACATTGATACTAATGAAAACGATACAACTAACACCGACTATTTTCTGTTGCAACTTCCAAA
The DNA here is from genome assembly GCA_034783855.1 of Mopalia kennerleyi. Classification (NCBI taxonomy): domain Eukaryota; kingdom Metazoa; phylum Mollusca; class Polyplacophora; order Chitonida; family Mopaliidae; genus Mopalia; species Mopalia kennerleyi. Next base: position 9,288 of record JAVFBX010196353.1, read on the forward strand.
CAAACATGGCTGACCTGCAGTTTGGCGATTGCCTCTCACACCAGTGGCAATAATGGACGTTTGCCACCCATCTGCAGACGTGTTCTAATAATTCCTAGCATCTCCGTTTCATAAATTGTATATCTGCGGGTCAGTCAAAAGAGATCCTCTTTGCATTTATGTTTGTATCAGTATATCAAAATAATTGTATGCATTTTGCATATGCAGGGAGAAGGGGTTGCAAGTTAACAGAATGTGTCCCCATTTGTTTAAATAAAAATAGGGTTAAAACAAACATTTGTACTTAATGTATTAGTCAGTATCTATAATTCCAATCAGCGCATTTACCATCTGTACAATCCACTTTTATTCATCAAGCGACACCTCTGCCAATGCAAACTTACGCTGGCGGTTGCATGTTGTTTCGCATTAACTGCTGTACAAAATATTCCTTTGGCGAAAATTGAAACTTTTTGTCTGGATATGCACACACTGTGTCACCTACGTAACCGGGATAGCTTTTGACACTTGCAATTTTGCCTTAGTCACATTGGAAGGAATTTTTTTGAAATCGTAGTTTCTCAAGATGGGAAAATTTCGTGCAAAGTTATAAATTTTGGACTGGAAAGCATTGCTGAAGAGGGTATATTTTACCTTAGGAACACACTTTAAGCTATTTCTCCAAATACGATACATGAATTCGCGCTTTATAGCTTTACAAGCAAGGATGTATGTTGGTAATGTCATTTGGTGTTTTCGCAGACAATCGTCCTCATCCATCGTAACATTCATTTTCAAATCCACAAACGTGACGTCTTGGACGACATTTGGTAAAACACCATACAAGTGCTCGGCAGGGTCTCCCAACACTGGGGTTTGCTCCGCCGCATCCGACAATTCAAAGACAATATCGGAGGTCATTATCACAAAATGGCTTTTACAAAATGTCGATGGAATGCCAGACCGCATTCGTAAACTGTCTTTATCACCTGATACAGAAACGTTGTGTGATAGGGACCCCTGTTTATCGCCGATTTCGCAAAAAATGTGTCTACGTTTTAACTTATATTTTTCGAAAATATGTACAAGGTATTCATACAAATTTACGAACATATCATCCCTAGCCATAATGACAAGATCGGAATAATCACAGTATTCTGCTAGCCATTTATACCCCATGACACCCTTTAGCAGAAGGCTGTGTTCACTCCTGTCCGTGAAGTTACCTTGTACGATGTCCTGGTGAAAGCTTTGTTCACTTGACAGTATCTCTTTCTCGGTAACATTGTTTGTTTTGCCAATAAGAAAAGCTGTGGTGAGAGTGATGTTTCTGTATGCAAACTTGTTTGCCCACGTGTCCCGAATCTGTTTCCGTTGTTCAAAATTTTCAACAGGACTATACACAAGAATAGCAAATAAAAGACTTTTGTCCGCCTGGCAGGTTTTGATATTCTCTGTTAACAACTCAACCGTGACGCCTGCCTGAAAAGAGACTTGGCTCCTTGTTGTAGTAGGTGCAGGTTGGTGCACTGTCGAGGAACTAAACCAGACAGGCCGACTCGTCGTTCTCTGTGTGCTATGTGATTTTGATAAGACTGGATATTTACTTTGATCTTCGATTACAAAATGCTGATAGATCAACCATCCGACAATTGATAGTGAACTTAAAACAAATAAAAGGTTTCGTACACATCTTTGACGCACTCTGAACATGTTTAGAGTTCAACGGGGCTTACACTTTCAACTTGATCCCTCTTAATCATGCGGAAACCTGTAAAAAAAAAAGGTAAACTAAAGCCCCAATCAATATTCATACAATCTACGGCTTTTATTTACTTAAAGGTGTAACTAACCCCCAGATTACTGTATATAATTTTGGCGGTATGGGCAAAACCATAAGCTAATTCTCCACTTTCTCGAGTTTGGTAGATCTCATTTCAGATATCGTTTTCAAGTATTAATGTAACAACCCCACTCATCTGATCCAATGAAACAATAGCCAAATTCTTAGCCTTAACTAAACTGACACGGGACCAGTTAACCACAGGAGGCCATCCAGTTCAAAATAATTGATCCACATCTAAACAGAGGAAAATGATTATCTGGTCAGTGTTCATGATAAGCTGATCTCCTACTAGGCTGATTTTGACAATGACAGAACAATATCGTCCATCATTCAAACCGCTCATTTATCGTATTTATATCATATTAAATAAACAAAGGTATTTTTCCGAATCTCATTACAGATAAACTAAACGTAAAATAAGTAACTTGGTCAACTATTTCTGATCGATTATTTTAGACTTAATAAACATAAATGTGGAAATTGAGATCAATGTCACCGAGCGCTCTTTATTATCTACATTACTTACGGTGACCAGAATCTTTGAGAATAACATCGAACACACGATAATTGAACACAGCAGATTTGTCCCCAATTTAAAAAGTTTTTAACCGTCTCTTACTCGCATCTTTCGAGTCCTTACCGTTATATTGGTCATTTCTAACACTTCTTAAACCCAACTAACTTGCGAGTGTAAAATACATGCATCTATAAGCCGTTAGAATAATCCCATTCCAGCATATGACAACCACGCTATAATATACGGCTAACGAGAAAGAGTATACGTATTCAACCGACTTCATAAGAAAGGATCGGTTGCTGAATACTGCGTTGCTGTCTTTTAAAGAATGTCATTCAAACCAATTCAATGGCGACTTGCAGACCGTTATTCAGACTATACCGTGTCTCGCGTTGTTTGCCGACGTACTTTTTATCGGTATCAATGCCCTATATTATAACTACGCTTTCATTTGATTTATACAATTAAATGACGTTTCTTACAACTGGTTAAAATTGTGGATAAATTAAAGCGCAGAAAGAATGCTTTGTAGAAAGAAAATTGGCAAAATTACACAATTCGATGGCTTATTTTCTTGCATGGGTCCCCGTGTTAAATAAAATTCAACAATTTGAAGACTGAACAACCAGTTCAGATAGAATGGGAAGGGAATTAAATACTCATATTAACCAAAATCAGTTATGTGTTTTACTTTTAAATAAACCAATTAAATGGTAGCACACAGAATGGAGGTCGCCACACTTTGTGCTTTTTATTTTAATTGAGGATTGATTGATTAGTGTTTTACGCCACATTCAGCGGTATTTCGGTCACGCTGTGGCGTGAACATTTTCAAATTATTTTATTTTTATATACTTTTTAAAGATAATTACATTCAGCAGAGCCCTTTGCCGTTAACATCAAAAAGACAAACGAAATGAACTGAATAGGACATACATTAGTGTTAACAAATTTAAATTATCAATTTATCCCATAAATAAATAAATTTCAGTTTAATACGGCCATGAGATAATTGTTTCATATCTCCACACGTGTGATACAGCTTTCTCACGCTCTGATTGGTCACTTACAGTCCATTGATACAATTTAACCAATGAAAAACTACAACCTACACGGACTTTTTTATTTTACAACCTGTGGTCTGCACTGCTCGAAACGACCATGGCTGACCTGTAGTTTGGCGATCGCATCACATACACTATCAATGAACCTTTGATATCTGTCGACGTGTTCATGTAATAAAATCATCATCTAATTCCTGACCAGAAATTTTACGCTTCTCTCGTTTTCCATCTGTCTTTCGATCCATTCAAACTTTCGTGCTGAAGGAGTGCAA
>JAVFBX010196364.1:2530-12965 GCA_034783855.1 Mopalia kennerleyi
AAGCGTCTTTAGCCTCATCACGAGAGTTCTTACGACCCTACAAAAAAATATTTAATCAATAAAAATGTATTCTCCATGAATCATCACTTTGGCAAACAAGTGAAAAAAGAAGAATTGTTTCTTGAGGTAGACAAAAATGAAGGTAAATAGACATAATATCACACGAGTTGACTCCAGAAGTTTGTTACAAAAATTAAACAGATTGCATTAATTGAATCCTAAAAATTTCTAAATTTTAAATGTTATCAAAAAACTATAAATGGCCATGAAAGGAGAACTCTTACAATGTATTATTACATGAAACAAAAGTAAAAGGTTGACGAGTTCTCTTATTGAACACATTTTACTCTACCCCTAAGTGAAGTTTACGTTGTAGTTGTAAACATTTAACTCAAGGTTGCATGTTAGCCCTATGGGTGGAGGAACCACCCTGGATCTCAACATGACAGTCAGGAAGCTCTCCCCTCAGACCTCTCTAAAAGCAAGACTTTACTTTTTGCCACTAAAATACAGGAAAATTGTCCTCTATATAATACATGTAAATCAAAACTATAAAATATCAAAATATAAGCTTGCACATATTTTTATGCTGGTGTTCAACAACAGTTATGAAACTACTGACAATAATAATATTCTGGTGAAGTGAAGTGCAATTTAAAATGTAATCAATATTTTGAAGAGAGAAAAGAACTTGTCTTCATCTAAAAATTAAAATCAATTAAAATATTAAACAAACAAAGATTTACAGAAAGGAAGGCTGTCTAATAAATCCTAACAGAATTGAAATTTGAAGAAATATTCAAAAATTGTTAAATGCTGTAGTAGTGTATGTCAGATGGATTATGACTGGATTATGTTTGAAGGAGAGACTAATTGAGAATTTCACAACAGAACACCAACAATACAGGAGTAGATATGGATAATACACAGTAATATAATATATATGTAACACAGTGTGATATAGAATTGGATTGATTGGATAGTGTCTAATGCTATTCTCAATGGCATTTTACACATATTTTTATGACAGCAGCGTAGACATAAGACTTTGATATATTAAATCTGGTACCATTTCTCATGCAAAATTTCGTCTGGTAAAATTAACGTTACAAGTAGAGTCCTGTTGGCGGCATTTATCTAATGTAATGACTATTGACTGCATGAGTGTTTGTTAATCACTGTCACTAGCATACAGCAACAACTCCCGGTCATTGCTCAACATTACCTAAACACTCCTAGGCTGATTAGTGTCCAATCTAAATTTGGCTTTCAGTTTAAACAGTAAATCTATTGCAGCTGAATAGGGTGATCTTTTTTCAATTCAAACTTTTCTTGTTGATATTTTACTTTCGTATGGAATTTGCAGGCTCACAGCAAGCAGCATAAATTTTTTAACTGACTATAGAAACGTTACTTACATTAAAACCATCAATCCAACCACAAGTTTGTGAAATATTTTGGTTGGTGTTATAGTTATACTTTCGCCAGTATTTTGAGACAAGGGCATTGCTCTAACGTAAACTTGCTTGTATTGCCCACATATAAGTGGTGTGACTGGCTAAGTCGATTATTCAAATGAAGGTGGCACAGACTGATTTGAATTGAGCATTCATGTCTTTTAGTTTTTTTGGTGGATTGGTTTTTTAATGGGCTTTACACTGTATGTTAACTTATGTTACTTGTCTAGAACTTGAAAATTGTCAATAGATTACACGCTGATATGGTGCTGTGGTCTTCAATTGGAGTTACATAGCTTCCTTTTCATCAAATTTATTACATACATATTGATACCCTTATACATAAGTTCTTGTAACAACATAAATAAAATATATAATAACAGGACATGTATTATTGGTTTGAGTTCTATATGGTTTACCTAAATCATAAACATGCTTACAAAAATCAATCTTTTCAGATAATGTGATACCCATTTTTTAAAATAAATTATCAGTTGGAATGTCATATGTGGGATTATAGCACTAAAATAACTTTTGTCCATTTAGATTATTTTAATGACACAGTTGAACTCATTTCAACCGGAATTTAATATTACCGTCAGTTATAATAATTGAAACTCTGGATGAAATATATTACCTTCAAAAGTTTTCGTCTGAAATAATCTAAGTCCAGTTATAAAATGTCTTAATCAGCTCAAAGACTTTTTATCGGATAAACAGCTTTTTGATCAAAGTTGTAATGTTTTACAAGGTCATGATCTAAATGAGGGTACATGGGGAAGCCTGCAGCAAAATCAGACTTCACTTGAACTTTCTCAACATGGCACATGGTTAAAATTCAATTAGAAAACTTCAAGTTAATGTTTGTTCTGTTGCACAGAAATCTTTCGTTAATTTTTAAAAAGGGTTTGTTAACTTCCAAAAGACAGCATGGGGGATATCCTGCTCCATGAAATAAAGTAACTCTGTGTCACTATATATCCCCTTCTTTAAGCTTAGCCCTTAATAACTGCTCACCTACACAGGTATGCTTAATTGATATGTCACTGTAAAAACCAAAAGCTCAGCTGGCTAATACATGTCTATAGTGGGTACCTATGGACACATGCGAACCTATCATTAATCCAATTACCGGTCACTGGTTCAGCTAATCAACTGTATGTCAAATACACATCGCGAATGCAGAATTATGGAATGTGTCTTTTAATAATCCAGATGAAATTAAGCATAAGATAGAGAAATTCTTTAATAGCTTTGTATCACTTTTAGTCATTTCCAATATCAATATATGAACACAAACATGCAAATATTGTGATATTTTACTCAAGCATTTGTTTACAAAAACTTATGACTTTAAGGAAGGGAGAGAGATAAAGAAAGTTGTAATACTAATCATGCAAGCTTTTATAATAAACACTGATATAGATTGATACAAGAACTGACGACATGGAGTATAAAATACATGTAGACAACTCTACTGACTTTAACCAATGGGTTTCTCTTCAATTTCTCAAATTTAGGATTTCTAATATTCCCCTGGAAATTAAGGACATAATGAACATTAAACAATATTTTAGTTACAGAAATAAGTTTCAAATAGAAAGGTCAAAGCTCTGATAACCCAGACACAACTAATGGACATAAACTGGGTTCTCTTTGGTTATCTTCTGTAATAAACCAATAATGGATATTTTGTTTTGTTTTATTGGGGTGTAATTCCTCTTCAAACTCAATAAGAATGTTTGGATTTTTCAGAGCTTTTACCTTTCTAGTAGAATCCTGGTTATCCAAACCAAGATATAATTGCTTAACACCGCTCGCTGTATGATGGCCATATATAATACAGGTTAGGAAAATGGTATGCATATATGTATCAACAGAACAGTATTATTAACACAGAACCTACCCTGCTGAGTAAATTTTCAAATGAACTTGTCAAACTCTTTTTAGCTTTGTTTCTGAAACTGTCAAACTTAGACTTGCTGGACAGCTTTAAATCCATCAGGTTGAACTGGAAGACAATAAAATCATAAACACAAATATCAACACAAAATGCATGCTATAAAACTAAAAAGAAGTTTATCTGATTCAGAATAAAAATGTAAATAATAATTGAAAAATATGTCTAAAAAAGTACATTATAATACTGAATCGTGCTTACAATAAATATAACATACTACATGTACGTGTAAATGTGAATAAATAAATAAATGTAAAACCCAAAAGACATAATAAGCACACTGATATTAAATAAAGTATATTGGAAATAAATTTATCGAAAGAAAACAGAAATAAAATCAACACAGTTACTCTTGTGAATAATAAAACACAGGACGACAACTATCTTGTTCAATGCAAGCTGTTCAAACTATCACTGTATAATCCTATTCCATATACAAGTATAACTGTAACACTGTTTGTTAGCAGTTTACTATTCCGTATGTACAGTGTATACACATGTAGTCTGTCTGAGGCTAATTCATAGACAATCATAACAAGTACAGGTAATCAATAAAAGTATTTAACCATTTGTGAATATTTAACCATATATGAGATGAAGAAACAAAAAAACAAAATCTCCCCAGCGTTTTATTTCGTGATGTTTTTCTTTTCATCTGGCTATTAAATATCAAACTACACAAACATTGTGCTTGTATAAAGTGTTGTTTGATCAGAATTTTACATAAAAAGGCACAGTTACAGTTATTTTACAAACTGTTGCATCAGTCTAATGGATTATGAAAACAGCAATGCACTGTACATGTATATCACCCATATATCAACCATGGTGCAACAGGTTTGTTTCTTTGAGTTGGGGGTTTAACATCGTACTATTAAAGGATATTTCACTCATGAAAAAATATATATAAAAAATCAACCTGCAACTGGCAGGGACCAGTCGTATGTGACTCCCTCATATATGAGGTTGGAAATGGGACTCAACCCTGTGAAGGATGGTCGGAAGGAGGGTCTCAATCCTGTGATGGGTGGTAGGAAGGAGGGTCTCAATCCTGTGAAGGGTGGTAGGAAGGAGGGTCAGTAGGTTGACAGGCTAACCACTCACACACAGCCACAGGTCCCGATAGTCTAGTGATTGATCTACAGAGACTCACAACCATAAAGCCATACAAGCATGTACATATTATCGGATTAGTTAGGGTCATACTTTTTCATAAGATAGTATTGTTGCATCTGTTAACAAAATTGCAACTGATAAGAATGGATGAAACATGCAGTTCACGATGACCTTTACTTACGTCGTGCTTCCACTGGTGTTTATTGCTATCAGAAATGTGGGTGTGGTCACGTTGCTTGTTTTCGCAGATTTTTCTCAGCTGGATCATCAACACTTCTACCATTTCAATGAAATTCTGTGGGTTCTCGTCCTGAGTTGAAACACATATTCATTCGACGAGTTACACAATTTGAGTGAACAAATTTGACCAAGTAATGGGAGTTAAATATTTGGTAGAGGGAATGTGCACCCAGAGAATGAGGTTCGGTGTTCAGTATAATCAGGATTCGGGTAGAATCCCAAACCTCCCCTCTTATACACAATAACTACATGTCTAAATATAATACCTCTATGTATCAATTGTTATAATAAACTGCTAACACATTAACAGGGCTAAACAATTAGAGCTGGCGAAATGGCATAGTTAAAATAAATAATTCTGTTTTGTCTACAAACATATATTGAAACTAGCATATGATTTGTCATATAACACTGTACAAACAAAACCTTTTTGTCTGTATCTTTCAACAGATATTTTAATACATTAATTTAATTTTTTGTATTGATTGTCCTGTATTTACCCTGTCATTGTTTGTTGTCAGTGGGGCCAAAGATGCTTTCCTTCTGTCATTGGGCTGGCAATCTGTCATGTATGTGAAATAACCTTTACCCCAATCAAACAAACAAGTATTAAGTGTACTCCCAGGTCTGACTTGTATCATTAATTAAGGTTTGGCAGCCAATGTATCAAAAGCTTGTCCAATACCCCATCAGACATGTTCAAATATCTGTGAATGTAAGTCGTACGATCCTATGATAGAGAGTTGTTACCTTGAATTTAGTCATTAGCTCAGTGGAATCTGTCTCTGGTAACTGTTGTACACGTTTGAGGACTAATTCATAGGAGTTCTGAGGTGACATGCCTGATGAAGAGAAAACACAACACCATGAATGAGATATAGTCACATTATACAATTTGTTTATCTAAAATATCTTAATCTAAGTGCTGTAGTGGAATAGGCTGAAAATGAATCTGCTGGGAACCTCGATACTACCATCTTACTCCAGAACATCTACACTGCCTGCTTACATAAATGGTTTTAGTTCATTTGGTTTGTAAAGGTGTATTGGCATGGTGTTAAACCTCATACTCAATAATCATACTATAAGGGATTGGTGGAAAACTTTACAGTCAACCGTGCACTTCCTCTTTATAGTAGTGTAATAAAGAGGGGCAGTCACAAGTCATAGGTTGACCTGGTGGCTGGCGGGTCTGTGTTGTTTTGAAATGTTTTCCTTTTACCATTCCACAAGCATCGCAACTGGCGCCTTACAGTATACATGGATGTGGATGTATTTGTTGCACGAGTTGATACAGGGTAAAATCTATAACATCAAAAATGAAATTGTTTCCGGACCAATGGACGATATACAGATACTTCCCCTTTTGACTGTGAGACAATCACTCCTTATTTGTACCTACCTTCAATTTCTTGACAGAGTTTGTGTAGTTGATGAAGTGGACACATTGTACAGATCTGAAGTTTGTTATGTTCATAAGCTGAGGTGAAGGCAACACGGAGAGCTGTCATGATGTCATCAACCTTATTGGGAATTGATAGAAACAAGGACTCTATATTATGTAGACTTAGGCTTATGATAAAACAAATAACAGTACAATATATACCCTATAGATGTTATCTATTCATTTTAAAAAACAATTTTTGGCTAGATAGACTTAGACACATTTTTTCTTTAATTATAATAGAAATTTGCAGGCCTTATTTTTACACTTATTTACATGTATCATCATATATGTTTATATAAATGTCTGAATGGCATTTCACTTATAAACAGTAATCTGCTCCAACAAAATGTGTATCTAGGATACAAAAAAGGATTAATTGAAAAATATATAATGGTTTTGCTATGTTGTGAATCTGACAGCACAGACACATTCTAAATAAACCAATAAATAACAATAATTATAATAGCACTGTTTATTCTGGGTACATGTAGGTGAGCACAATAGCCTTCCACTCCAGGATTATCAAATGTAGCTATTTTTTAGAACTGCAGGTATTAACACTCTAACAAAACAAAATTGATGACCTTCAGATTTTAGTGTTAACAGTCTGCATGAGGAAAACATTTCAATTATCTAACAGAGGTGCATCTTGCTGATTTCTAAAGATAGATATAAATTTTACCACAGAAAAATTGATTAACTGGGTCTAACCAAAACATTCCACATCATAGTGATTGTGTAAACAAGTTTAACTTTTTTTTTCTACTTTTACCTGTAGTTTCAAATAAGTTTGGGGTTTCAGGTGTTCAACTTTACAAATACATGTATTATTCAAATCATAAGCTTGTTTCAGGTGAGAGATTGTTGTATTATGTTCGTTCATTTCAATATATCTTACATGTAGGCAGTGTATGTTTCGATTCCGTGATTATCCCCCTATCCACCCATATAGAGTGAATATTTTGTTTATAAATGTATAACAATTTAATCGAGAATCATCCTGGACTCATGTCTGGGTTATGTTTTCCTTTTATACACAAGCCCTTATAATGTAGAGAAAGAAAGATTGTGTTGGCCTCTCTGGGACATCAAAACATATATATATAAGTATAACAGACTTATATTGACACCACAAAACTGTCCCAAGAAAACCAGCCAGTTTACAACCAAATGTCACGCCAAGAATTGAGGTAAAACTACTGCTCTCATGGTTGTTAATGTAATTAAAGGATGTTTGAAGGGATAATGTGCTTAAAATCACTGACCACATCTTTAGAATGACACTTGAGTAAATGACAAACAAACACATGGTGAGCTTCTCGGGTGATGAAAGCAAACACTTCTTTCTTCTTACTGCCCTAAAATACAATGTAAACAAATATTAAGAAGTTAAATAAAACCTACATGATTAGAAAGTCATTCCTATGTTTAATATATAAGAGTATAACCCTGGAAAGAAGCACTATAAATTCAACAATGGCAATGTCAAACTACATGTATCATCATTAGAGAAAGTGAAAGTGAAAAAAACAACAAAAATTTCCCCAGAAAACCTGTTTACAAAAATCTCCACTTACAATCTTTCTTCAATACAGTATAATACTGAATGGCGAGAAAAGGAAAGGAAATCTACAATGTAGTAAAAACCACCCATGTAAATGATATGATAGCCAGTCACCACTAGGCCAATTAATAGCCGAAGGTTAAAAAAAACAGCAAATTATAGTACATTTATTAACAGTAAAAATATAGGGACATTGTCTCTGGGGGAAATCCAAACTTTTTTTCCCAGAAACTTGTTCCATCCATATGAACGTTGTATTCATATTCACTCAGCAAAACTTTAAAACATGTAGTTTGGAGGAGAATGGAGGATATCTTTGGTTTTGTTGTTGGTTTGTTTTATTGTTTAATCGCTCAAATGACCATGCACCAGCCCAATGGGTGAGGAGAAACCATCCTCAACATCCCTGGCAATAACCAAAGACAAAGGGCAATCACAAGACGCAATATTGTTTGTTTGATTGGTGTTTAACATCGTACCAAGACACAATATAGACCCAACAAGACAAATAAGTTTCCTGTTGGTCCCTAAGCTCTTGGAGCACCAGAGCAACAGGAAGCTCTCCCACCCAATCATCCACATGTCTTTGGTATTGTCTGTTATACTATAGAAAATGATATTGTAACATTTTTTTCTTTAACTTTTCAAAGATATTTTTGACTTTATATAATATGTTACCTGTGACACCGAGGGGATATCTTTGAACTTGCGTTCCAGCATAGAAGACTTGAGGTCAGGGCTGATCAGGGTGATCTCATTCTGGCCTAATCTAAATAGCATTGTTCTATTTCGGTCAACTTTACTATAGACAGGGAGGGGGGCATTGGATCCATTAGGTGGCAGAGAGCTGATGTCATTGAAAGGCTGAGACATTGGCTTAGATGAGCTATCTAGACTGTCTTCACTGGGTATTGTGGAGGCAACATTACGTATATTACATGCCTCTGTGGAGTCTAAGTGCTCACTGGAACTCCCCTCAATGTCATGACAGGAGAGCATATCATCAGCACTACTTCCTACACTCTCAGAGTCCCCAAACCCAAACTTCTCCTGCTGTCTGCCCAAGTCATTCTCTGTGACTGTCACACTGCTCTCCAGATTAGCCGGCAGACTCTTTACGCTGGCCCCACTGGCGTGACGATTCCTACGCTCATCTTCCTCAACCACTGTGTTATTCTGAAGATCGGGTTCTTTTGATTCAAACTTATCCACTAAATCATCCACATAATGGGAGGTGATTTTCTCTCCGTGAACCACCACACGGCCCATGTACAGTATCTCATAGAAAGCCTTAGCAGAGCACTGTTCATCAGACATGTCATCCCATAGTGTCCCTAGCCCTGGCCGCTTGCTGCTGGCAGCCTCTTGAGTGGCATCCCGAATAGCCTGGAACAAATCCGGTACCTGAAGGGGAACAAGCAGAAAAGCCACCTCTGTTAAATATATTTACATTATTACATCACACAACAGTGAACTTGTCAACTTCTAGACTATAAACAGGACTCATACTAATCAAACAACGCATTGTTTTGACACTCATGATATAGACACATACTGTTACTAGGGGTAGAATCTTTAATGTCCTGTACTGGTCACTGGTCAGGCAGTCCAGTTGTTTATGTTAGTTACAGCAAAATATTTTACTGATGTGTTATGATTAATAATAGTGAGAATGACATAAATCATAAAAATCACTGGTCTGATGAAAAAGTAACAGGTGTAAATACTGGTACCTAATTTTGTAGAAATGCAAATATTGTAGCAAGCAGAATTGTTTTTCTCTACATTAGAATTAAATGATAATTTTTAACACAGTGTCTCTGCTGTCTCTTAAAGCAGGCGTGATAACACTGGGCACCTGTAATATACTTCTATGTATAAATGTAAGCAATTTATTTTCTACACTGTGATTTCACACATACATGTACAGATGTCTTTTCCGTTTACTATTGAGATGATATTTTACTTTGTAAAATAACAAATTAATAGCAAGATAGCTTGTCTAAAAGGAGTTGAACTATTTTGTTCAGGTCTGAGGGCTGAATGAACTCCAGAAAAATATTTGTCGCCCAGAATATTTTACACCCAATTTTATCTTATTTTCAATAAATAAATAATTTACATGTATCAAAAACAAAAAAAAAACAAAACCTTGTAAACAACTAGATTCAAAAGTTCTGTTACTGTATTAGACTTAATTACTTTGATATTTATATCATGTATATTGTCACACTTTACATGTAACATCATACATGTACATGTGAAACATCATTAAATGGTGGATGATGTAATGTTGACCTTTCTTATACAAGCTGACACAATGTTACCTACATAAGCGTTTTAGCTTAATTTATAGACAAGTCAATCAGTTTATCAAAATAAGATGGGATCATAGAAACACGCATTTGAGAGCAAATTTGAATATTCCATCAATATAACCTGACAAGTGTTTATAAATACAGAAATAGCTTATACTCAAGATTCTTAGATAAAATAAGCTTATCTAGTTGTACATCTAACACAAATTGGTAAAGGATGATCAAAATAAGTACAAGAAATAGGTGTCTCCTTACAAAATTCTTCAAAAAGTGTACCATGAAATAATACAACCATGTGAAAAGTTTCAATGGGATTGACCATACAATGTTTGA
>JAVFBX010196375.1:0-12964 GCA_034783855.1 Mopalia kennerleyi
TAGAATGGGACAGACAGAAATACAGAGAGATGAACAGGAGGGTAGACTGGGACAGACAGAAATACAGAGAGATGAACAAGAGGGTAGAGTGGGACAGACAGAAATACAGAGAGGTGAACAGGAGGGTAGAGTGGGACAGACAGAAATACAGAGAGATGAACAGGTGGGTAAGGTGGGACAGACAGAAATACAGAGAGATGAACAGAGAGGTAGAGTGGGACAGACAGAAATACAGAGAGGTGAACAAAGAGTTAGAGTGGGACAGACAGAAATAGAGAGATGAACAAGAGGGTAGAGTGGGACAGACAGAAATACAGAGAGGTGAACAAGAGGGTAGAGTGGAACAGACAGAAATACAGAGAGGTGAACAAGAGGGTAGAGTGGGACAGACAGAAATACAGAGAGGTGAACAAGAGGGTAGAATGGGACAGACAGAAATACAGAGAGGTGAACAAGAGGGTAGAGTGGGACAGACAGAAATACAGAGAGATGAACAGGAGGGTAGAGTGGGACAGACAGAAACATAGAGAGATGAACAGGGGGATAGAGTGGGGCAGACAGAAACATAGAGAGATGAACAGGGGGATAGAGTGGGGCAGACAGAAACATAGAGAGATGAACAGGGGATAGAGTGGGGCAGACAGAAATATAGATATATGAACAGAGGGGTAGAGTGGGACAGACAGAAATATGGAGAGATGAACAGAGGGGTAAAGTGGGACAGATGTAAATATAGAGAGATGAACAAAGAAGTAGATCAGACAGACAGACAGAAATATAGGAGATGGACGCAGAGTCCATATTTTAAAACCAATACGGAGGAAGTATAATATATTTTCATTTTATGTCTGAATCACTTTTGAAGTTATAGCTTGAAAAAGGAGATGGGTAATCATAGAAAGGGGAAAGTGGGTTGGAAAGACACACAAACAGACAGGCAAAAGTATGACAGTGCATATTGTCAATTAATAGTGTTACAACCAAATAGTCTGAGTTGCACATTCTGAACGATTCCGTGGTACAGCTCAGGAAGCAGACACGACAGTGTACTATGTTACATGTTTAACCATTCAAGAGATACAGCTTAGAATAGGGCAGGTGGTTGAGTATGACAGACAAACAAACAGACAGACAGATAGACAGACAGACACACTGTGATTAAAAGCCCAGGAAGCAGACAAAGACAGTTAACTATGTATATGCTATGAAATGAAATAAGTTTGAGCTGTATATGCTTAACCAGTCAAGAGATACAGCTTAGAATAGGGCAGGTGGTTAAAGGAAAACATGGACAGACCAACGGACGGACAGACAGATAGACACTTTGAACAAAAGACGGTTAAGCAGACTATGGCAGTATGCAATGCCAATGTATTGTTATTTCTGTTTATTATTTGGATTGGTGTTTAACGTCCTACTCAAGACGTTATTAGCAACAGATTATCCTCTTCTCACTGCTTTTTTCATTAATACGGTGGAAAACCAAAAATAATCCTGTTTAAATGTTTTAACTAAATTGATGATCTAATTACTTCTGATCACAAGTATAAGATGTCTCAAATATTGATGTTTAAAGTCAGTGCTTTATTCAATTCTTAAAAAAATTCAATTAAAATAAATTAATTAGTGACACAAATTCTAAATATTAAATTAGGACCTGTTCTTCTGCTTATTTTATAAGTTGTTAACCTTTCAAAAACAGTTTGTTTGTATAGAAAAAGTAACAGGCTTTACTCCATAAATCTGATTGTATAGTATGTCAGTTACTGGGGCCAGTGGACAGTAAAACTCTTAGGAAGATATATTTGAGAGTTAATGTGTGTAAAATAGAGCTAGGGAGGCTCAGTGTAGTCAATAATGGGAAGAAAAAAAAGCTTTGGTTGGCTTTATTATGTGCCAACTATCATATTCTGTCTTTTCTCGTCTCGTGTAAACTCTAACTGAGTGTGTACACCTGCACAAAAGCTCCTCAAAGGGTGTTCCCTGTATAATTTCATGGCTGGCTGGCTACAGGTATAAGTGATCAGACACTGACAGATTTACATTTGCTACACTAGCATCAAGAGTAGTGTTAAATCCACTAGATAAGAACTACCAGATAGTGATACTAGCTCACAAGTCTTCTCCACCCTGTTCTGTGACAAAACCCCTTTACAAACACCCCTATTCCCCATACACACACAAGTCGAGAGAGTAAACAAGCTACATCTCATACAAAATGACACCTAATAGTTTATCCAACAGACAGATAGGCCACCAAATTTGCGGGTTAAGTTCTAAATAACATTCAGATCTGGATAAAAACCAGGCCACTTGAAGAGAAAAATTGGAACAAACCAGTTAGCTACTGGTAAGTTTGCACCCCTATGTAAATAGCTTTCCATACAAGGTAAGTCAGATAAAAACTGTAAGCTTTTCACAGAACAAAGCTACCTTCATGAACTTGTTCAAATAAACTAATGCTTTCTATAACAGTGCAATGTCAAGAGAGGACTGCCAAAAATCACTCATATATAGCCCCTATTAAAATACACACCATGACCATATAAATCATGATAAAATACCACCCGGTTTAAAACATTGTGATAATATTGATACAACTGTTAAACAACCACCTAATTCAAACCCTCATATTGACATAAATCAGGACATAATGAATGATTTCTTCATAATAATAATACGCATGCACAATATTGACCGCATCTTTATTTGATATGCATACAGATACAAGATATCTAGGGATAGGACATTTTCTTCATTTCAGTGTTTAATACACACAAAGTTAAATAATATCAGTTCATGATAACCAACCGATATTCATTACAAGGTTATATCTCTCATATCACCCAGTCCCCAGTGAGATAACAGTCTTCATTACAAGGTTATATTTCTCTTATATAAGCCAGTCACCAGTGAGTAGATGGTCTTCATTGCAAGGTTATATTTCTCATATCACCCAGTGGCCAGTGAGAAAACAGTATTTATTACAAGGTTATATCTCTCATATCACCCAGTCACGAGTGAGAAAACGGTCTTCATTACAAGGTTATAACTCTCATATCACCCAGTCACCAGTGAGAAAACAGTCTTCATTACAAGGTTATATTTCTCTTATATAACCCAGTCACCAGTGAGTAGATGGTCTTCATTGCAAGGTTATATTTCTCATATCACCCAGTCACCAGTGAGAAAACGGTCTTCATTACAAGGTTATATTTCTCATATCACCCAGTCACCAGTGAGTAGATGGTCTTCATTGCAAGGTTATATTTCTCATATCACCTAGTCCCCATTGAGAAAACAGCCTTCCATACAAGGTTGTAACATTATTATCAATGATGAGTAGATTTGTTTGTTTGATTGGGGTTCAACGTTGAACTCAAAGGTATTTCACTTATATGACGATAGGTTGTCCACTTCACACAGCTCCTTGCTTATTATGATGGAAAACTGACAGGAAACATAGTAAAAACCACCACTGCGATTGCAGGAGCCACATCATGTGACTCACTCATATACCATTGACAGATGGACTCGATCTCAGAAATCGAAAAGAAGGATTAGTAAGGGCACACGCTATAAGAAATATATTTACTAGTATTATTAAGGAAGAAATTGATATTTTAATTTCTTTTACATCCACTGTCAAGAATGAAAAGGTTGTTATTGATATCCCTCATGTGACTGCACAGTGCAGTGTGTAGAACTGATAAAACTGTCCATTGATGTTACAAATATTTATGTCAATGCATCATTATATATGCTTTATGCACATAACACACACTGAAAGTTGTAGAGCATAAATGAGCAAAATCTTAATCGCAACTTATACAGATTTTATTTTGTCTAAAATAACCAGAATTTTGAGGGGTTCAGGTGTCTACAAAGATGACCCAAAAAAACAGGAACAAAGATTTATTGTTTTAAAATCACAGCCTTTTATATTTTTGTTTATGATCAGATTTTGTTTGTAGAAACAAAACTTATCGGAGAAATAAAACATAGTTTCTTGTTTGACATTTTTTTAAGTGCAGCTTGAAACACGTATTTGACATTACAGATGATCAGAAAAAAGCCTGTTTTAATGGATTCAGGAGGAGAGCTATAATACCAAAGGTGAAACAAACCATTAGAATTGATAGCAGAAGATTCTACAAGCTCGTCTGACCTTTAACATATTGATGATAACCCCCTATAAATGTATAAACAAAAGACGGTCTATTGCAGATACGCAACAACCTGACAGATTGGATGTGATGTATTGATGGACAGAATTGTTTATCCATTATTTGCCTGATTTAATGACGGACAATAACTGTTTGATAGCGAGACTCACATAGTATATTTAACTCGCACTTTGTATTCTCTGTGAAACCTGTGTGGTGCTGCCTCGCAATACATAAATCTCATACTGTTCCAACTCGTGGGGAAAACTGTACATGTATCTTTCATCTTTTCCTCTAACAAAACAGATATAAATTTGCCAAAAAAATAAGAAATCTGTGAGAAACTCAAACTTTATTCTTGAGTTTTCAAATGGAAGAGATATGTATCCCATGTACATGGTCATTAGCTTCACTTGAGATATCTGTAGGTTATACATAACAACTCAAGATTAGTATCTATTTAAAAGCTTGTTTCTGTGAGTTTATCTAGGACAAGCTAAGATTCAGTGGTTTTAGTAAATCTGCACCCCTGTGTCAGTGTGATTAATTTTTAGAAATATCTTAAATCTTTCAGTTCAGTCCATTGAAAATGTACAAAATGACTTGCACGAAGTAAACTGATAAATTAATCTTTTATAAAACGTCAACATGGCTATAAGTTTGCCAAAAATGAACAGTAGAAACATGGGACAAAACACTGCTTACATGTAACACCCCTCAACCCAACACACATTTCAAACACTTGGGAGGATGCAAAAAAAAAAAACAACAGTGAGAACAATGCAGCATGCAGCACGCTCCAATTGGGTAAGTTTAATAATACCAAGATACAGAAATGAAAAGTTTTAAAAAATAGTTTGTACAGAAATTAAAATGATTTCATGATCTTTTTTCTATGTGGCACATCTGCATATAGAGAAGACTGCCATATGCAAGGTTCAGAAGCAGGTTTAGGCTTTACTTTAATATTATCCAAGTTGCCACCTGGAAAGAGCTCAAACACAAAATAAATCTGTGAGGTAGCTAATTTGCAAATTGATCCAGGAATATTAATAATTCCATGATTTTTTTCTGCATTGTCCATGTGATGGAGAAGAATGCAGCATGCAAGTTTCTAACTCTTATTTAAATAGTAATCAAGTAATAACCTGGAACAACTAAAATAAAAGTTTGACAGCCTGTTAATTTGCATGATTCATCCTGCATTTTCACAATTCCCTTGTTATTTGTCTATGCAAGTTTGACAAACGTTAATAACCTGTATACTGTAACCAAGATGCGGTTTGTTAAATTATGTTTGTTTGCTGGAGTGGGGTTTAACGTCACACTCAAGGGAATTTCATTTATATTATAACGAATTGTCCATTTCACAGTGTACATTGCTTTTAAATACTGTGGAAAACCAAGAGGAAACCTCCTGATGAACGCAGCCATTACACAGGTCTAAATAAACATTGAGCAGCTAATTAGTTTGATTCACATGACCATTTACATTATTCTGTAAACCAACATGAACTAGCAGAAGTATAGTATAGTCAAAACAATGTATTGGGTTGTTGAGCATGTGAAAATTGACTTTTTTTCTTTTTTGAAATTGATCATCAAACACAAAAAGTTATCCGGAAATACGTTCCCACGTTCCTTATTTTTTTTGTTCAATTTGTAAAATCTTTTTCTTTGTCACAATTGAAAAAAATACAATTCATTGCAACATCCATAATTAGAGTGGAAACTGTATTCCAAGTTTGAAGTAAATCAGTAAATCAAGTTATAAAATTCATGTAATTTGTTGCAGAAGGTTGAACAGACAGTAAAATTTTTCAGTTCGCAACCCCCCCCCCCCACAATGAAGGGGGCGGGGTAGAATGTAGTGTCCAATTCAGAGGTTTATTACCTAGTTTTTATTTTCTCCACTTAATTTGTACATATTACTACCCATGTGAAAATGTCACACTAAGTCCAATATGACTAGGCAAACATCAGAAATCTTTTAGTATATGTCAGTTTATCATTAACATATATACTAATTAACTAAACAATCAATTAGTAATTACACAGCTATCAGGCACACTAATGATAACATAATAACCATTAAGAGGATGCATGCTTTTCTGGCTCACTGTTCAATATCGCATTACTAATCCACAAAATTAGTAAATTAATGTGTGAAAAGTGTAATAGTTCTTGACTGCTGAGCCCACGATTACAGGGTCATAGTTCAATGATCTGAACTAATTAGGATGGAGAATGACCAATGGCTGGAATTAAACAAGCTAGTCTACCCTAGAGGCATCAGATATTTAACATACATACCTGCTAAAAGCTGCTTTAGTGATTGACTTTTACTTGTCTGGTCAACTGACTGGATGATGTCCCTTGTTTCCACCTCTCCAGTGTCAGATGGACCTGTCAATAAGAAACAGTAATGGTCTGTCAGCACTCTAGCTAAACTAAGATAGAAGATCTGATCAGTTAATAGAGGTTGCTTTTAACAACTCAGTAAACATGTGACTGAGAGCTATTAACTTAGAGAAATGGAAAGTTGACTAGTGAAAGTGAGAACATATTACACAAAGATATAGAAAGACCTTGATATCAACTGATGTTTCCAATCAGGCAGTTACAAATCTATAAAGCCCGCCTCGGAGTTCACATTGAGGGTCTGGGTGCCGGACTTACAGAGCAAGGGGATGTGAAGTGACATGTATCTAGGGCCAACAAAAGCTAGGCTGGAGGTGTATAAATAAAAAGCCTAGATTTACTAGTGGTAAGCCTTCAGCCCACTGCCATAACACTGACAATACAATCAGCAGACAGGCCTCTCATTGGCTGCTCCATTAATTACATTTGCTGCCTATACAAATCTATTCAATCGTCCCGCTGCGTTAGTGTGGAGGCTCTGATGCCCACTTGCTATACACAGCTAACAATAACTGTCTATTCAAACAGTTTCCAACAAGAATTTCAATAGCTTTCTTCCCCAATACTGCACAGTCTCCTAGAAGCCTAGTGTAGCTCTAACTAATATAATGATCTGTTGTAGAAATCAAAAGTCTCCTGCTAAGATCAAGACCTTTAATATAAACAGAAGAGGACAATTCAAAAAGCTGATGTTAATGACACTATTATAATTAAACAGCTATTAAACAAAAAATAACAACAATTGTCAATAATTACCTATGTGTCAACTAACTACTAGTTGTTACGGAGTCAAATAGATATTTATAAATCATAGGTTATATATGTAGGGGACATGTTCTAAGTAATGCTCTGGCGGTTGAAAGAGAGCCGTGAAATAAGTGGGGAAATAGCTAACAGCTGTCAGTCAATATGTGTATTAATTTCAGCCCTTATTAAGTTATAACAGGCGAGCAATCTACTTTCAGCAGACAAGGGAAGGGAGACTACTCATGTTGGCAGTCCAATTAACACTTGCTTTGGGTCAAAATACCAAGATCGTACCAAAAAGAAACTAATTAAAACTGTAGAATTAATTTGAGGCTGATCAAGAAATTTTAAAAGATGTGTTAGAAATCAACAATCATAGATGTCCCTGAACTTTTTACTATTTGAGTAATTACACTGATATATCAATTAGGTTATGTGAGAATCGATGCCCCCCGGTGGAGAGCCCACTAGATCCTTGCCAGCAATCAATAAGAAGAGTTTGTTAGTGTGAGTGTGCTGTTGTTGTGCATGTAGTGAGAGGCGAGTGATCAGAGTAATAAAGGTTTAGAGAGAAGGTCAACTCTTTGTCAGCCTCATCATCTCATCGGAATCAGTCTAATCAATTTACACTGTTAATGCCACCAACTCCAACAGCTCTACGCACACATTCAACTCCATGAAATCTTAATTAAAACCATAATCTTTCGGATTTGCTGATCGTTACATTATGATGGATTATGCAACAAATTTCTGGTTATGAAGTTAATAACATCCTGGAACAATTGCAAAATAATTTTTTTTTTAAATTTGACACACATGTATTAAATCAATGTTGGCATTTTTACCATATAACATCATTGGTTGGTTGTTTTGGAATCTATAGTCAAACTTAGTAAAATACATGTAATATTGGAATCTACATGTATAGTCGAAACTTAGCAAAAAGATATTGGAATCTATAGTCGGAACTTAGCAAATGATATTGGAATCTATAGTCGAAACTTAGCAAAAAGATATTGGAATCTATAGTCGGAACTTAGCAAAAGATATTGACATTATCGTCGGAACGTAGCAAAACGATATTGGAATCTATAGTCAGAACTTAGCAAAAAGATATTGGAATCTATAGTCAGAACTTGGCAAAAAGATATTGGAATCTTTAGTCAGAATTTAGCAAAAAGATATTGGAATCTATAGTCGGAACTTAGCAAAAAGATATTGGAATCTATAGACGGAATCTAGCGAAAAGATATTGTAATCTATAGTCAGAACTTGTCAAAAAGATATTGGAATCTATAGTCAGAACTTAGTAAAAAGATATTGGAATCTATAGTCAGAACTTAGTAAAAAGATAGTGGAATCTAGTCAGAATTTATTAAAGGTCTTCCCAAATGGTTGATACCTAGAAAACTTGAAAAATAATTCAATATCCACTGGACGATTTTCAATTCGTTTCATAAAAAAAATCGGCGAACTTTTGGAGAAATTGGGATTCAAACATGTAACATTTATTAGCACATACAGCTCTCCTTTAGCCAGTGACGTCACAAGGGGGGAAAAAAATGTGACTAGTATCTATAAAACAATGCCGCCATTTTATTATTCTCCAGATTTTTTTCCCAACTGTTCAGTCTTAGCAATGAATCATGTATCTCTGGTACGGACTCGGCATTATCCGAAGCGACTTTCCTCTGCTTACATCACAGCTTGAATTACTTGTTTGCCAAGTTGCAAGTTTGTAAGTGAATAATAAAAAAATCAACGAATTGGAAAAATATGGGATAATTTTTTTCAAATTAGTTGGCAATATTATCTTTGGAATGGAGTCACTTTAAATTTGATTTAAAACCCATTTGGGAAGACCTTTAACACATGAAAAGAGAAGTGAACCAGGCATGTGAAAACTTAGCGATATGAAAGGTAAATAAAGTCTTACCTCCACAGATGTACATGAAGAATCTGAGGTACCAATCAACAGGTAACATAACGTCTCCTCAATTTCTACAAACACAAAATATACATGCAAATGAATTATTTATTCTATTAGAATTTAATTCCAAAATTATATATTTAATATTTACCGATACAATTTTGTTTTTACAATTAGTTGTTTGTTGATTAGGTTTAAATTTTGTAAACAAAATCATCCCTGCCATTGCTGGAGTCCCAGTGTGTGATAATCTTATATACCTGAAGGTGACGGACAGACTCAAACCTGTGAGATATCAAAGTTAGATTACTAGATCCATGTGCTAACCCCTAAAGCACATCCAAGGGTCAT
This sequence comes from Mopalia kennerleyi, assembly GCA_034783855.1. Lineage (NCBI taxonomy): Eukaryota > Metazoa > Mollusca > Polyplacophora > Chitonida > Mopaliidae > Mopalia > Mopalia kennerleyi. The sequence goes on from JAVFBX010196375.1 coordinate 9,616, forward strand.
GTTTCATATGCTATAAATTAATAATTGCACTACTTCCAATTAGCTTTTTCAAATCAAATAAATGCCAACAAATGGGAGAATAACATGATCCAAGTTTCAGAACTATGCAAAATTATACTGAGAGTCGACGCATTAGGTTGTAATAAGACTTACTTTGTTTGAGAAGTAAGACAGCCAAATCGGGACAGCTGGCACACATTGTGGCCATCATTCGAATCACCATCACAAATGTACCAGTGCTTATCAACGGGGGACTCACAATAAGCTACAATAGAAATATAAACAATTCTGTTAATATTCCATCCCAAAATCTGATCCACACTTGGTAATTAGCCAAACGTTAGGTTATAAAAATGAGATTTGTTACATTTGATGTATTGATTGATTGGTGTTTTGCACCATGCTTAATGGTATTTCCCTTATATGACGGTGGTGTATTCCAACATTAATTGACGTTAGAACAGCCAAGATTTAAAGCGTTTCAATAATGTTCAAACAAACTGTCCTTAGCCCAAGGGCCTAGATGTATTGAAAATTGAGATAAAAGTCTTGAACTTTATAAGGAACACCCAAGATTCGGACCATCAACTACTGTCCTCGTATACATGTAACTAGGCTGGACATTTGGCTCGGACTCTGTCCTTCAAGATGTTTAGCAGGCCAGTAGACAGAAGACTTCGCCAACTGATATTTCTTAAATAGGTATGGGAAATGAACACATACCAGCTGTTGGATGTTTGTGAGTAGACCGTGAACAGCTATTTCTTTCAGCAGTCGTTGGTCATGTTGGAAATTATCCACAAGGCGAGAAAAACACTGACAGCAGCTTTCGACAGACTTCTTATCCTGAAACAATGTCATCACAAAATGTTTGTTGTCAAAGGAGATTCAATTCAATTCAACATTTGTTAGATTAGGGCAATGTGTCATCCACTAAATGGGTGATTTATTGGCAAACTCAAAAATGGCAATGCATAATGCCAAGAACAGAGGTAAGAGTTCTAAAGATAGAGAGGGTATTGAATTTTTATAAACACAGTAAGGGTGTAACAATACACTTATGTATCAAAGTTGTCTTTCTCTACATTAAAAACATATATTTATTTGGATCTCTAATGAGTATTTCATTGAACAATCAGTAAACCTAATAAACCAATTAATCAGTCTTTATTTCCCATTAATAACTGGGGAATTTTTTTGCATGCAAAGCTTGAATGAAATAAGTACAGTATCCAGATACATATCGAATGGTGGCAGAAGTGTTCATATCCCTAAACCGCAGTGAACATTGATAGAGCACAACCAAAAAACATAAACTATATTAGCTGACTGGAAGAATATGTGTATAACTCATCAAATAGTAAACTAAAGGCGCAATCTCACAGTACGATTTGTAGTAACGACTTTGGGGGAACTCTCCTCATTATTTGAGTTTTGATTGGTCTCTTATTCAATACTAATTTTTCCACCAATCAAAATGCCGCAAATAAGGGGAATCCCTGAAGTTGTAACTGCAAATCGAACTGGGAGAATGCACCTTAAGTAAGAGTTGGAGATAAAGCTGTGTGTATTCTTACAGAGTGATTGAGTCGTCCACTGAGGAGAGGTAATGAATCCCGGATATAATGGAAGTCCTCTCCGTTCATACTCTGGGCACAGTTAGCTGTTATAGCCAAAGCACATCGCTGAGCAGATATGGAAAAGAAGTCTAGGTACATGAGACAGGCTGCGATACCACCCTACAAAATACAACAAAAATGATCAATGTAAGGACATTAACTACACAAATTAACTTTTTTATACAATTGAATATTCCCGACAAGTTGGATCACTATAAAACTCGAATTGTACACATTTATTATAACGCTTTGCTAAGTGTTCAGTTTTGCACTTGTCTAATTTCAAAACTGACAGTGCCACTGTTACTACATGTTATGTATACAGGTGTTCCCAAAATAATGCACAACATTATTATTCTGTGACATGTGTGAACTTTTGTAGCTTTCAGAAAATTATCTTGCCGAAACATGCAACAATGTTACATAGTAAAAACTTAATGTAATGTTGACAATTACTTTTTTGCTTCAATCACAAGAAAACATTACAAGACAGTTCAACCATTCTGGATTATCCTTAACAGTTGCTATCAAATTATTTGTTGTTTTGGTTTTCTTTTCGTTTCTTTTCTTTTTGTGGTTTGACATGTCACTTAAGTTAGCTAGGGTGTGACTGGTTTACTTACAGCTTGAAGGATAGCTTTACTGTGTCTACGAGACAGCATTTCCAGGGCTGTAAGAGCTTGTTCTGCAACATCCATACACTGGATCACTTGGAGCTAAAATAAACATAGTCAAAAATTAAATATCCTGGCCAAACTGTTTTTAATTCCATGTATAATCTAATCAGGCACTTTTGACCACAAGTAAAAACTGATTAAATGAATCACAGCATAAACTAAATGAAAGAACAAATTTGCTTCAGATTTTTTATGTTTTTGTGAGATAATTTTTAATATAAATGTCTTAAAAAAATAACACTGGCACTGGGAAGTCGATAAATAAAAAGTTTCTGAAAAGATCAGATCTGTAAAATTATCATTTTCGCCTGTACCACCACTTGTTCTTAAGAGTTACCCTGATCAGAATGGACAACGAATCGTTACCTTCTCCAGAAATACAGGGATAGCATCAACCACAACAGCTGAGGATCTGGGTAAAGCTTCCATCATATAGGTGAGAGCCCGACAGGCATGGTTCATCATGTCAAAGTTATGCTCCATTTGGAGGAGGGTGATGAGGGCTGGCACCACCAGTTTCATGGGGAAGCCGGCTAATGTGTCTTCATTCCCCATCACTAACAACTGAAACACAATACACATTCCATAAGAACAATTACATGGGCTTTAACTCAGTGAACAATAAACTTGATCTGTACTTTGTTACTATACAATTGTCCACCAAGAAGATTGTTTGTTTGTTTGATTGGGGTTTAACATATTACTCAAGGGTATCCACCAAGAAGAAGAATAGCTTCAACTGTACTTGAAAAAATGTTAAAATCCGGATATAAGAGGCTATACTTTAAATAATTATTAACCAGGAAAAATTCAGAACAAAATCTTAAACAGTTCTTTAAAAAAAAGAATTATGACATATCCACATACAGAATATATTGAATAAATGAAGAGAGCAAAGTTTGTTTGCCTCCACTGGGATTTGAACCTGGGACATTTGTTTGTTTGTTTGTTTGATTGGGGTTTCGTCGTACTCAAGGGTATTTCACTTATATGACGATGGATTGTCCACTTAACAATGTTCCTGTCCTAATTACGGTGGAAAACCGGGAAGAA
>JAVFBX010196386.1:0-10328 GCA_034783855.1 Mopalia kennerleyi
AGGTTAAAGTGTGTGATAGTCATGTTGAAGGGGGTGTTAGTCAGGTTAATGGGGTGATAGTCAGGTTAAAGGGGTGATAGTCAGGTTATAAAGGGGTGATAGTCAGGTTATAAAGGGGTGATAGTTGAAGGAATGCTAGTCAGGTTGACAGTGTGATATACAGGTTGATGCAGGTTACAGTACGGTTGATGAGTTGACAGTTAGGTTGACGGAGGTGATAGTCAGGTTAAAGGAGATGACAGTCAAGAAGACGGCGTGACAGAATAAGTGAAATGTTTTTGGCATCTGTGAACTGGGTTTTCAAAGCGATGTTAGTAAAATCTGCAAATCTCTGTTGGTGCTTGAATGGTTTTCATTTACCGTGAAAAAAACTAGTGTGGAATGAGTGAGATGAAGGATAAATAATGTGCTGGTGACGCAGGGACGATGTGATGCTGATCCGTCTTCTCAGTTCTAGATTGTAACATTTCCTCTGATAAAGGCCACTCTCAATTCCTAATGTCAAACCTTACAATGGCTGAACAGAGCACTCACAAAATGGCTTCCTCTCACTGAGGCAAAATATCGATTCGTCAGCAATAAGCAGAGCGAATGCTGAAGAAATTCAATTGGCTATTTATGCCGTGGCATCTACCTTAACAATCTGGTCATTAAAGTCATTAGAGGTGATCACTGTGTTTTCGTCTTGTTACTTTCCCTCCAAAATAGACCACTCCGACTGGAAAATCACTTAAACACCATTGATACAACCTGCTTTGATCTGTCGCTATTTGCCCTCAGTCTCAGTCAAGCTTATTGCGTCAAAAGTAGAGTGCTATTTACCTCATGTTCTTTTCCACTTAACTCTGCCTCTTGTGATACATTTGTGCAAGTTCACCAGGTAAAGTCTGTCTGTCTCCTCTTTTTAGGAGGCATTCTTTATTAGAGGTTACAATGGCAAAATCATTTAAGGGTCTTACACGTCTCACTATAAAAAAAAATAAAACAAAAAAACCTCCCAATAACTAGTTGAAAAGAGGTGGCCTTTTTAGGCTTCACATTACCAATGGCATGTAGTTATCTCATTATAGTAAACCTGTCAGACACTATTATTGAGTTTCTCATTATTGGATATAAAAGAACACCACCTTAAGCTCATCTCACCTTGTGTCCTTATTATCAGCTATCAGGCCAGGTATGGTTAATAACACCGTCTACAGGTATAATTATAGCCCTATCATTAAACTCCCTACAATTACATACTGTTTATATTGATTTACAGGTATACAGTTACTCAGTACTTTCTATAGTAGACAAATAGGTGGGGGGATTACGAGAAGAAGGAAAAAAACCTATAAGATAAATAACATGATATTATTTTAGTGTGCCAAACAAAAATGAAATCTTTAATTAGGAACAGTATTTTATCATTTTTAACAGATTCTACTATTTAGAGAACATTGCAGATTAGACCTATACAGGAATTGATTGGCGGACTGATTGGTATTCCAAGGTTATTTCACTTATATGACGGTGGTGTATTCCAACAAAAATTGAACCAGCACAACAACAAGTGAAGTGTTTTGATAAAGTTGGTTTGTTTGATTGGGTGGGGGTTTAACATCGTACCCAAGGGTATTTCACTTATATTGATGCCAGATTGTCCATTTCATACCGTTTCTTGCCTAATTAAGGTGGAAAACCAGGAGGAAACCTTGTAACACCACCCCCCTGCAATGGTCGGAGCCACATTGTGTGACTCACTCATATATCTGAGGTGTCGACAGACAGGACTTGATCATGTGAAGAGTATATCCAAGTGGGCTAAGTAAGCCCACTATGATAAAGTTGGAAAGTTACTCCTGCTCTCGTGCTAAGTTAAGACAGTATTGCTACTCTACAAGCTGCCTTTTGCTAACTGAAAGAACTACAGAAATCGAACCCATGGCTGTGAGAGTCCGGCTCCTGCTGGTCAGCTGTAGATGCCTGCCACCTTGGCCACTTTAGCCAACCTAAGACAGATTTCCTTAGTGGTTTTGATTATCTAATACATGAACTTAATTTCTAACGAACACAAAATGATTTTATTTAATTTGTAAATTTATTATTTTACTACAACCTTTTTGTAAATACAACTTCAATGAAATTTGACAAACAAATGATTTTAGTATGCAACTTGGTTTTAGTCACTCACGAAGTAATATCATTACCATTAGTAACCATTGAAACTGAATATTGAACAGAGGCATTGACTAAGGCATCTGTATTAATAAAGTCTCCAGAGAGAAACGTATAGAATTGTGAGTTCCAGCACATACCCAAAATTGTCTTGAGATAAACCTATTCCAGACATTGAATTACAGCCTTAAAATGATAACGACAGAATGAAACTGTGAGCGAGTCATAACAGGGCTAAACCTGGAGCGATCACAATTGAATTTGAAAGAGACTGACATGTACTACAGAAGAAACCGTACCCCAATAATCATGTTCACATCTTCATGGAGCCAAGATCCACACATACAGAGTTCATCAGGACATTTAAACTAATATCACTGTGAGAACATGCTAAACAAGAAGGGCATCAATTGCTGGATGGCTTTAACGGATGAAATTCAATAAAGGAAGTCTGGTTCTTTAAAAATTTTGACACGCCGGGTCTTTGAACACAGAAATTACCACAACTTTCTTACACTGATCATGGTATCATGGTAACGAGCACCCCTGGAAAAAATGTAAAATATCTCAGGACCACTAATTTTCAGTTTAAAGATTTCTCACCAGAGTCTACATACGGCGATTATGGTCAAAAAATTTTTTTAACCATAGTCTACTATAGGATTAACTTTTATGCGATAAATTCAACTTTTTCGGTTTGACAGCAATATTGAAGTGGGTTTTATGAAAAATTATAATAAAACAAAATTAAAAAAAATAAATAAATAAAAAACCTTTTTTTTTTAAATTTCTTACCTGATGTAGAATTTCAAGCGACCCACAGTCGCATGATTTTCCAGGCATGGTAACAAGACAAACTGTCAAAAAATTTACTGAACATTTTCAGTAGAAAAAAAGGTTCAACAACATAGCCAGTAATGTGAAGTCAGGACATTTCAACATGCATAATTTAAAAAAAAAAGTATATATTGTAGAGGTTTTTGTCAGAACACAATCCCATTCTGAGAAGACCCTTTATGCAACTAGTTTCGTATATCTCAAGGTATATCTCAAAATGTACTATTTTACAATTAATATGGAATGCAACCAAACGATGTACAAATATGAAACCACGAGATTCAATTTGTGTACTTTTATTCCTAAATTCATTTTCTGGTCAAAAATGGGATCAATGATCCATCAAAATTTTATCACCACATGGAAATCTGTTGAGTTTTTTTCTTCAAATATTAATCTGCTTTCAAGACATTTGAGTTTTATTTTTGAAGAAGTTCCAGTAGTGTTGTATAAAATGACTTCAATTTTAAATCAATATGTATCAATTATGTTATGACAGCATCTCTTTAGAAAATGGCAGCTTCTCTTCATTTCTCAACATAACACAGGAACACTCACACTCACTGCCAAATTGTCCATCAAGAAACATACAATCCCAATAATGCTAATAAAAGAATTATCATGGCAAGTTCATGAAAAATTAAGTAAGAGAATTAGCTAAAGAAAGCAACATTGGCTTGAAAATAAAAATGTAAGGCGTTCAAGACAGTATCAGGCTTGGGGCAGATTCATATCAGCATATTAAACTACTTCTGACCACTTTATCCTGTCAACACAGTTTTTGTTTTAATATGGGAGAAAAACCTGTTGAAGACCATAAATATTCTAAAATGTCAAAACAAATCCCTGATATATGCAATTTTGAAATAATGGATAACATCTCAAATCTTAACAGGAAGAAAAAAATGTAATCTTTAGCTTGATGTGTTTATAATCTTGGATGTGGAAGATAAACAGTGACCTCAGTGTGGTTGAGAGAGAAGGGCTGGCTGTGATATAATCTGACCTTGATTTTGTTGGTCACGATCAGGATTTTTCACCGATAATCAAAAAATAAGACCAAAAGATGCATGAATTCATTTCAATAAAAGAAACATTTAGGGCCAAACTGTGCCTATAACCAATAAATTTACACTATAATGACATTAGGATTTTAAACCATACTCCAGGTTATTTCACTCACATGGCAATGAGCCTGCTCAGGGAACACCAGAGGACAGGGAACTGCCACTTACCAAACCCTATTGTGTCTACTTATTGCATTTTGATACAAGTTGATTCAAATATGAAAGACTAGATATAGATACATCACAGAAAAAAGCAATGAGCATGTAAAAGCCTTGTCTATTGAGGCATCTGCAATAACACAAAAGGTTTCCCTATGGTAGACAGAACACAATTTAAAAAGAAATGGAAAAAAAAGGGGAAAAACAGAAAGAAAGAAGAAAAAACAATGGAGAGAGAAAAAAAAAAACCAGAAAAAAACAGCAAAGGCCTTTGTTATTATGTCCCGATTTAGACTGTTATACAGGTGAGATTAAGACTATCCAGGTGTTCATTAGATTCAGCTAGATCTCTGATTAATTGCACAACATGGGCTTATGTTCTATTGATGGTATGCAGGTCATTATAAAGGGGTTTTCTGTTCATGTTTGTAGTTTTGATAAGGTGACACTCAAGTATTACCAGCAATACAATTTAATGATCAGGTAGAATGGATAAAGTGAAAATAATTACACCTTGATTGATCCGAATGATTCAAGCAGACAGGTGCTCTAATCAGTTCATAGAATCCTTGCTGCAACACTCGATGCCGTACCGTAGATACCAAACAGTTTCACTCATATATACCTTAAATTATGATGATTTTTGTTTAGAAATCAGCATCCTGTAAATTTGTTTAGGACTCCAGTTTCTGTCAACAATTATCTTCTCAGAAAGCCTTTAAACATAATTTACTAATCACACTATACAGGTTTTATTCAACTGAATATTCCACAGTGACAGAGTTTGTTTGTATGATTTTATACAGTATTATGTGCCGACCACTCAACACAGACATATGTTATTGGAACACGTTTAATTGTAAGATTTTGATTATACAGCATTTAACTCTTTGTTTGTATGTTTTTTTATGTTATATCTTAGGTTATTTTACTCAGGTAACAGTGTATACCCAATTAGCAAAATGGATGAATTTAGAACTACAATAGTTAGTTGCATGTACTGCAGTATACAGTGCAATCAACAACAAAAAAAGAAGATATTGATCTACCATTTCTTTTTTTTTAGATAAAGTGTGCAAAAATAACCGTTGTAGGTAACATGATGGCAAAGGAGTAGACATTTTTTCCAAGTACACATCTAATGACTATAACTAGATAATTTTGTTACAAGTCTAATGAAGATTTTGTTCTATCATAGAAATCCACACTAACACTAGAGATTCTGATAAATTAACTTTAACTAGATAATTTTGTTACAAGTCTAATGAAGATTTTGTTCTATCATAGAAATCCACACTAAAACTAGAGATTCTGATAAATTAACTTTGTAATACAATATATGCTTTATTTTGTTTGTTTGATTGGGGTTTAATGTCGTACTCAAGGGTATTTCACTTATATGATGACGGATTGTTCAATACACACTGTTCCTTGCCAGATTATGGTGGAAAACCGAGAGGAAACCTCGTAAAAAAAAAAAACCGTGATCGCCGAAACCACATCGTGTGACTCACACATACACCTGGGGGTCGACAGACGGACTCGATCCTGTGAACAGCACATTGAAGTAGGCTTTAGTAAGCGCACTCGCTTAATACTAAGCCACGGCAGCGGGTTACAATATATGCAGCAGCATGTATGGTCGTTTGAAGCACGGGAATGCTAATCTATTTTGTTACAACTTTGGAATCATACACTCTCACATGAATACTCACAAATATTTGCATAAATGATGTTTTTGTGATCTGAAACAAAATTACTATTAACATTTAAATGTGACATTTACACTCATGTTGCAAATGAAGCGTTTTTGTTTGATTAAAGGGTTTTACGTCATAGTTAAGGTCATTTCACTCACATGATTGTGTGTCTGGTCATTGGGTGACGTAAACCCATGCCACTGGCAACAAACAATGAAAGGATGCAAGCCAATCACAGGATGCTACCAACATATTGCCTTTGTGTTATTCCTAAGCTCTAAGAGCACCAGGGCAACAGGAAGCGCCCTGTATAACCACCAGTTTGCAATTACAAGAGTGAAATCTAATATGTCTGGCGATGAGGCTCCAGGGTTCAAATCCTATCACCATTACACAAGTGACACAGGACTTTTCTAACTAATTTAAAAAACATTCAATTTTGCCCAGAACTGAATGAAATATAGATACACTGCGAGTTATAATACATTGTAGTAGTGCAGGAGAATAAATCAGTTTTGACAGGGGGCTCATTTTGGCTGATTGAAGGGACTTGGATAAGCCAGAGTAATATCGGTGAATATCCCTGGAGGTTTTCTAATGGTTCACAATTCAGCCAGTACATCTCTGAACACTGTTGATCATGCAGTAGAACTGAAGAGAAACGAGGAGGGGAATGTGTACATACACTGTCCCATTTTGGAACGGCGGTAACCTGATCGCCTAGAGAAGATTGTCTGGATACGCAACAACCCTGTCCAACATGAACAACAAAGGAAGCGACCAAGAGCTTCAAGCCATTACCTCAGATTTGGGGAAAAAACAAGAGCAAACAAGCAATTAACCAATCCCCGAGAGGCGACCATCTTGATAACTCCAGCTTGTAACACCAATCTTCTCTATAGTTATCTGTTTACTTAGAACACAATATAAACAGGACGGTAATTTTACTCCAGGACAGTGCACACAGAATTTCAAGGCTCATCTCTCTATTTTTATATATTTCAATTGCACAGATATTTGAATACTACTTTCAGGTTCTATACTAAATTCCCAACAGACTTCGGTCTCAATGAACGAAAGCACTTCAAAAGTATGATAGGCACTAGACAGGAATAAGCAGGGCTGAAGGGTTGAACAGAAATTCTCAGTATATCCTCAAAACTGCAATACAAGCATGAGAATGTAGTTGTCTGGCTACTGACTAATTGACATGATCATATGTATGCACTTCATGCTAATGCTAATTCAAACAAGCTGTATCTTGTTCCTGCTTTGTACATTATATTGATGACAAAGTAATTAAGCATTTTTTGTGTGGTTCAACCTTTACCAAGTTGCCCGTCCTTGTATGATTTAGAAACTTTAATCAGAATTGACAGCATTAATCAATGATGGGTTTAATAATATACTCCAATAAAACATATATTGGTACAAGGAAGAAAAAAACAATTTTGAATTTTAATTTTGTAAAAAAAAAGCAATAAAAAGGTTGAATAAAGGAATGGAGGAACAAAGGAACGATGTACATGTAAGTAGATGTAGGTGAGTGTAAGGCACTAGCATACAAACACCCTATATAAAGTAAATAAAATCCAATCGCCCTCCAAAACAAAACACTGATGACAATGTCATGCAATCTGAAACAAAACCTCCCAATGACTATCCTTGATAGACGCAATGAATATCTGGACATCATCAGGGGGTTGGTGATGTTAATTAATTCTGATATTGTTAATGATATTATCGGAGTTGTTATTACTTGGTTTAGCAGTTTTATCATTATTCAATCATATAAAAAATATGAATAAACTTCCCAGGGAGTGTGATCAACAAACTCAACCAGGAACTATTTCCATATCTATAATGGTATGTGACAAATAATGATTTTATACACAAACCTCCGCACACAAATCAACTTTATTTTATTACTTCTGACAACATCTGTCTGATACAAATGGTCATTTTTATCGCTTCAGAATCCCAGTGGTAGAAATTTGTTTTATTTGGCACCTAAAATCTGAGATAACTCCGGGAACCAATTTGACTGATGCAGGCTTCTGTTTAGGAGAGTCATTGAGAACTTCGATATGGATTGACTATCTGACACATTGATTACGGAATGAGAGGAGAAATTCTTGTACCGAGTTCCTAAATGGTTGGAAATGAGTGAACTACCAAATTCTAAAGGATGTAAAATATGATAAGCATTGACAGTATCAATACTATGATAAAGATTAGAAATAAAATTACTGCTAAAATAACTCATACATAATAACTGAATTCATGAATAAATATGAAATACAGCGCCCAAAGGCAAACAAGTAAATATTATTTCATTACAACAGGCAGTGTTTGTCTGGTAGAAAGCCACAATTTGCCCACAGATCCAAGTTACCATCTGTGCAAAGCAAATCTATGTATCTTAAAGTTACCTAGATTTGTATTGCAGAGATCATAAGCTTCTACCAGACACTAATAGTGTCACATTGAACCTGTACAGCTCTCAACAGTTAACAACTGGCTTCACAGCACATGTCTTCCTTCTTGTTCTGTAGAATGGATGAATAACGCAACAAGCCAGTATTAAGCATATGATCGACAACACCATATATCTCCATGTACCATAAATGCTAAGTTATTAGTCAAAATAGATAAAAAACATATTTTGATAATAAATATAAATATTTATGAAAATTAAAGCGTGTCGATTGTTTCAAACCAAAATCAAGAATCTTATATTTCCCATGACATTTACATGTCGTAACAAGTATATGTAATTCATCACAAAATTCAGAAAGTAATCTAATATTTTCAATAGCAGACACAATGTCGCCTAGACAGTAATACCAAGATCCTCTTGTACAAGAATTACCTCTAGAGCATCAAAAATATGACATAGTGAGACTAGAGAAAGATCGTGGTCAGAATAAACCCTCACAATTTACTCTCGGGCTTCTTTATTTCCCTTCCATCAAGAAATCAATCATAGTAAAAAAAAAATTTTATAAAAAAAACGCAATATAACTTTATCGATCAGAACCAATAAAACAATTTTTTTAAATTATCCCAGCAAATAATGGAAGACAAATAACACGACAAAAAATTCCAACAGAGCTCTTGACAAATCTGAAACCAAATCATTACAATGTAAACAACAAGGATTTCCATTCTGTAGTTAGAAAATACAAGGAATCTAGACATCAATATGGATCGATCAGCCGATTCCAAACTCTCTCAGACTCCTCTCACTACAGATCAACAAGTGTTAATGGGGATTTGAAAGATGTACCTTCTGAACGTTGCAGGCCCTCTGGTTGAGGTCAGTATGATTTAAGTATATTCATACTGTTTTACTTAGCTATGGAGGAACATTAATTTTCTAACAGAGCAAACTACAACACATCTTCTGGTTATTGGTGAACATCACTGTCATTAAAGTCAAATAACCTTAACATCAGCGCTTAAAAGCAATCAATCAATAACCTGTACAGTGCATCTGCACACCTGCCTACATGTACCTTGAAAGAAATTTATGTGTAAAATAATAGGGTTTTTTTAAAGATTTTTTCTAACCATTTATTGTATTTTTGTATTACAGCACAACACAGAATATTAATTTTTGTGTGTATTTTATGGCCTATTGGTGTATAAAATATAATTTATTTGTACACAATTCTCCAGAATACACCGGGTAGGCAGGTCTGCATGTGATTTGTGTTTTACGACACTGATTAACATTTTTTGATGATATTTGTTTCTAATTTGTGCTTTGTTTGACCTTAATTCATGATGTATGTTTTTTTCTGAATACTATGTTTTCAGTTACATGTATCTATATGACTAATATGCACCTGTACAACTATTATATAATATAAACTAAATTAATAGAATAACAGTTGTATTATGTGACATTCATTAAGTAATCCTAAACAATAAACAACTGAGTTATACAGATCCACAGGTGTGATATAGACCATGGCTAGGACAATTAGCAGACTCCATCCAACAGATGACCAATCCTTTAAATGTGATTGGCTTATTGCGCTCCTCTATTCAGCTTCATATAGAACCTCGATTCAACATTACCTGTCATGACTTAACTTATATTGTATAAGGGAAACAACTCAACGTCACAAACAATAAAAGACGAAGCAAAAGATAAGACAAAATGTGCACATTTTTGATTAAAAACTAGAAAACAAATCCACTTCAATAATGTTATGAAAATTCTGCAAGATATATACTGTCAAATCCCCCAAAAACATGTTCATAACTAAAACAGAGTTTTTTGTGTAAATACTGGAATAAATATTCACAACATTCCTTCACACATCTTTAAGCCTTGATAAATATAGATCTTTTACCACAGCACGGTTGTATAAATTAATGTGGAATTTTTTTAAAGGTC
>JAVFBX010196397.1:0-12962 GCA_034783855.1 Mopalia kennerleyi
CTGTAAGATGTTTGGTTAAACTTGGGTTTTTCGTCATTGACATCTGAGATCTTGATCACTACGGTAACATTGCTATATCTGGGTGGAAGTCCAGCGTCTCCAGCTCTTACTATCACTGTCATCTCAGACGTGGCTTCATAATCTACTTGTTCTCTTATAAACAACATCCCATTAGACGGATCTATCCTGAAGTGGGAACTGTTTGCACCAAAAACCGCGTAGGATAGTTTACCATTTTGACCCACATCCTTGTCTACAGCCCTTATCTGCAGAATTCCCTCACCAACTTTGGCGCTTTCCTTCACTGGTACAACATACGAGGGCAATTTGAATTCTGGTGAATTGTCGTTTTCGTCACTAACACTAACAATAAAGTAACTTACTACTTGAAAAGAAGGACTTCCTTTGTCTTCACAACTGACTGAAACATTGTACTCGGAAGTTAACTCACGATCAAGTTTAGAATTTAGGGACACTTGAAATTCGTTATCATAAAGTCGTTCTAACTTAAATACAGAACCACTAATTCTACAGTCTACTTGAGCGTTTACGCCACTGTCCAAATCGACAGCAGAGATGTGAGCCACAAAGTCATTAACACGTGCATTCTCTGAAATAGTCGCTCGCTCGCCTTCAGGTAGGAAGTTATACTCAATACGCGGCGCATTGTCATTTACATCAGTCAGAGTAACCATAACCAAAGCTTGAGAAGATCTGGGCTGCAAAGCTTGATCAACAGCCTCCACAACCAAACGAAATAGCTTTCCTGTTGTCTTTTCATAATCCACATTCCCAATAACTCGAACCCCTCCCGTCGTGTCGTTGATGGCAAACAAATCTGAGTATTTGGAAAAGGTAAGGCTACTGTATCTGTATTTTATCAGACCGTTCAATCCTGTATCTTGGTCTTGTGCTAAGACTTGTGTAATAGGCGTATTTTTTGGTACGTTTTCTTCAATGGTGATATTGTACATAGATTGTGTAAAGACGGGGGCGTGGTCGTTAACATCGCTGACCAGAATGGTAACAGTAACCGTCCCGGTCTTTCGAGGGGTTCCGCCATCTTTAGCGATTATTTCCACCTTATAAGAGGATCTTTTTTCTCTGTCCAGTTTTTGAAGAATAACCACTCCGACCTCTGGTGCGCCATCAAGGTTATGAATAACACTGACACCAAATTGGGCATTAAATGGAATGATTTCATAGTTCATTACACCATTATTCTCCCCAGTATCGGCATCTCTAGCTCCACTTAGAGGAACACTAAAGTTTAAGGGCACTGATTCGGGCACGTTAATTGTCACTTCCTGCTCAGGAAATTCAGGCGAGTTATCGTTCACATCCTCTATCACAATTTTAACTTTGAAAATTTTAAACACGGCTTCTGAGTAGACAGCAACGTCTAAATCAAGGAAACAGTCAATAAGTTCAGGACAGAGGTATTCTCTATCCAGTCTCTGTGTTGTATAAATAGCACCGGAGATGTCTTCAATTCGGAAATTCCTTACAAGTGGACTCTTTTGTCCGAAAAACATAAATTTAAGGTTTGTTTTGTCCGCCGCTTCTAGTGCAGTGAGATATTGTGGATCATTCTGAACATTGCCAACAAATGTATTAGCCGGTTCCTCTTCCGCCACAATAATTGTATACGACTGTCCATTGATACACAATAATGCTGTACACAGAATACATATGCGTAAAAAAAACATCATCGCAGTTTCCGTCATTTCCGACTTAGAAGTAGTGAAATAGATTGATCCGAAATCTCATCCTCTGCTGATTAAGATCGTCCTCGCTGAAGCTCATTGCCAGGTCATAGCCTTGTAAGTGACACCTTAGCTTCCCCTGGCTCTCATCTACAGGCTGGTAAAGTCAGCTAGATCGACGGTCAACAGAAACCCTTGGACACTCTGCAAATAGACAGAAAATAAATATTTATCAGCCTGTTTGAAGAAGTTCTTAAGTTAAGCGGGGTTTTACAGACTAATCCTTCAGAGATCTTCTCACCTGGGTAATCAGTACAGGTATGTCTGTCTTAATTACAGCTAACTATTATAGCCCTTGTCCATGCTGACTCAAGGTTTACTGTCGCTCAGTTTTCTAAGTCACTTCAGACGTCCGCTGGCTTCGGCTAACAAGCCACCGAAATCATATTTAATGGAGTTCCGGACTTCATTTAGGCAATGTTAACTTATTGCAGTGTGTCACGACAGTCAGGTGAAGGATTTACCAAGACTTAAAGGGGATCAGTACCTTTATAAATCGGAACTCTTTATGTGCCACATACGTGATGAACGAGCTTTGGGCAGCTTGCATATGCCTCGAATATACAGCTTTAAAAAGGAACACTGAACCGTGCATCACTAACGGCCTACAATCCAGAGAAATCCCACCAAATACCCTCATTATCACTTCATTATCTGGGGAATTTATACACTTACTCGGGGATTTTTACCCTTTGACGCAATAACTTAACACCAAACATAATATGCCAAGCATGCATAGCGCCTTAATAAAACTAGGCAAATTGCTTCCCTCTGTATATGATCAGGTAAGGGTGTACTTGTATATATATTATACCAGAGCGAATGACTGTCCTAGCCTATATATATCAAATTATCCCCACCAAGAAAAGGCCCACGTAAATGTGCAAAATGTGACCGTCCAATATTCTTTGATAGATTTCTATCTTTAGTGGCCCTATTATTATGTATCTATGGTCATCTAGACCACATGTTCCAATTGAGCATAGCGCACTTTACATGGCAGTGCACATTACGGGGCGGAGGCGCCTGTGGGTGTATCAATAGAGCAGTAGTGTCGATGAATTTGTCCGAACAAGTCATGTGTATCCCTCCAGGAAAATTACCACTAAAATCACATAAACATTTTACCTGAATGATTTACCCAGAGAGATCATTGCACCATTGTGCCGACTGCATGCTGTATCTTATACAGATATAGTATGTGTGTAATGTTCACGTTAAACGAGTAACCTTCCTTGTTATCTTCAATAAGAAAGCCAATTAATTCCGTAACACCAATTCAAATATCATGCTAAAATTTAAGTTCTACAAACGAAATATCCTTTTTACTATTTAAGGATTAAATTACTTAATAGACAAATAAAAACAGTAATAGGTAGGCCTAAATATTCACTTTACTCGAAGATCACATTACTTGCTAATCCCGGGGAAATCTTTCGAATCCATCATAGAAAGATCAATATTAAAATATCCTAACACAAATGTTAGTTTTCAAGGTTAATTGTTTATATTAAACAAGCACATGTAATCCAAAATCTTGGAGTGGAATTAATTGAGCCCTTTTAACTTTAACCTGTTGAGAAAAATTTCTACAATTCTGTAAGAACTAAAAAATACCTATTTTTGGACGAGGATATAGCTGAATATTAGGTGAGTTCAATTCACAGATTTTCACCTCAATTAAAGTATGCCGTAAAGCTATTGCTCTCTCAAGACCGCCCAATACGAATTATATACTATATTTGGAACCAGAGTGAAAAATATACCTGCCAAAGAGGTGTTTAACATCTCGACTAACTAAATCATTGTAACACATGATGAAATGTAAACTTAGTTTTCACACTCCGAAGGTGTGTCATTATTACTCCGAATCGAGTTGCCTTTAATCTAACCGACTCACAGAGAGGTGTACAAAGGCTGGCACACTTCGTTCTCAATGAATAGAGTCCTGGATTCATTATTGCTGGCGCTAAAGTGTGGATTGTTAGTTAATAAAGGACAGTCAAACCTTTCTAACACTAACTTACACAGCTCATAAATAATCCACAAATACCTTTATACTTCAGAATAAATCCAGTTTACTTTCTTTAAGGAAAAATATAAAGAGACATTTTGAATTAACATACGGAATATAATATACCGGAATGTATATATGAAACTTATATGATCGTATTCATGGTAACTTAAGTGAAAGAGTTCAAAATGTTATTAACAATACGGAGTCAATTAAAGTATAGTCCATACACTTCAGTACACCACCGACACTGACCACATGGCCGAAATGAATAGTTATGATAGGAATGCATGTTTCTTTATGATCGTTTAAAAATGCGGCTTCATATAAGAAGAGAGTGATGTTATCGTATATTTCAGCTATGCACCTTAACATCTGGCGAGTCACCAACCAGTTCTCCCTTTCTCGTTTTCATCACTTAAATAAACACATATGTACATGTTGAGTTGATTCACAATGGCAAAGGAGCAAATGTGTGAGAAATAATGACTACAAAAACTGATGTTGGCGATAAGCTTATATGTTGTGAGAAAACATGACAAGAATTTTCAGAGGAAATTGCATTTCCATAAATACTTACGAAATTAAAGATACGTACAGATTCTTCACAGAGGCACATGTGTACACTGAACGTATTCTTACGTACAAAAACAAACCGGCTCTACGTACTTGAAGGTTACATTCGCAATAGTAGGTTATTTCAAATCAGTCGACATCGGTCTCTATGTATGTATTAAATACGATTTGTCAAAGCTTAGTAAACATACCAGCTGTTAAAGTCGTGTGAGGTAGAATTAAATCATAATTTCTATAACACTATTCACCACACATTGATTCATACAGCACGGTATATTTTCAATACCTATTCATAGTTCAGCTCAAGACTCGTGGTGGAAGTGCTTAAGGATAAGTGGGGTTAAATCAAGTAAGTAGCCTATCCTTGGTGATGAATAGATCCCTATGATTATAGGCTTGATATCAACCCCTGTTCAATAAGAGATTATTTCTCCCTGTTATTACAGTTTACACTACATAAATCAACAGCAAAGTGGGTAGATGTTGATCGGCTGAACATTGCCTCGTTTAATCGCTGGAATTTCCTAACCCTCGGATTAGTACAATCTGATTCTCGATGCACAATAAACTATTTGAGGATAATACTGAACAGGCTGGTAACAAATTTACGATGAAAGGAGTAACAAAATACCTGTGTTAGGCGCGTGTAATCACTGATCTCGTAATCAGCACATACAGGTAATCCGATAGCGTTTGATCAAAGTAACATCAAAAGACTACAGAAACACATGGAAAAAGTAATAGCTCAACATAGCTTTATGTCGTACCTTTCCCCTATTTCCACCGCTCGTCACAATTTATTGTTTGGTTTCTGAACAGAACAATAATTCTATGCTTTGAGTTCTACTGATTGGAATTATACTCAGTGTTTATTGTTCATGTTTTCCGGTATAAGTTGCACAGACTACCTTATGTACGCGATAGAATGGGCATAGTAATGCTTATCGCGGTTACAAATCTACGGCGGTCAATCGCCCCGCCTTCCTCATAAGGCCTTAGGTCTAACCAAACCATTTTCCCAACTTGAATATGTATAACTGATAGTTAATGACCGCAAGCTTATTCGGACAGGTATCGGTGTTAATCTTAAAACAACCCAGACGAGTCTTTATTGATGAGTGATTAGATAGGTCTTTATAGTTCATGTCTTATCATAGAAAACTGAACAGCGCATGCACATCAAAGCTCGCAAACCTGGTCAACTAGAATATTAATTAACGCAGTTTACCTGTGGGAAAATACAGGTGTATTGTGTCTGTTCTTAAAGATAATTAATCATAATTTTTACGTCGAGACATTTAGTTCAATTGAACAATGTTCGCATGTTACACATACAGTTTGCTTTTTAAAATCATATTTTCTATCAAATGCATGCCTAAATGATCACACATTGGACTATTTTTTAACAGTCTAATTGATTTATTTTTACATCAACCCGGATATAAAAGTTATTCTTACCTTTACCTTTATAACGAAAACAGCACTAAATGTGCACGATAATAGTGCAAAGCGGTGCCATGACTGTATATAAGTTATGCACCCACTTCTTCGTTGGACTGCCAAATTTTAACCTGGTGTGAACAGAAGGTTGGAATAGAGATGGTACTAACTATATAGATTCACTATTACTGATAAAATCACTGATGGTACTTTTCTACAAAAAGACAAAGCTGAATTCATGCACAAAAGCAATAGGAGTTCGCTTCGCAAGACTAGTCGCTCTCTTCATGTTAATTGTGACGGCCAGGTCATTCTCTTCACGGAGTGTGTTCATCGAGACGTATGGAGAGCGCTTCATTTAACACACATGTTCCCTTCTTTTGAACACTGCCGGCTAATGTCCGACCACTTCAACAGAATTGACAATAAATGTTTTCATAACCAAAAGAGAGAAGCGATTGTATTGTTATATTTTGAAGAACTGACTTGAGTTTCGATGATTGGGCGTAGTTTTAACTCATCATCACCCCCAAGTAGAATGCAGGCGATAAGACGTCTCTATGAACGGTGGAATAAAAGTCAAAACCACTTCATGGGGAGTGAAGTGTCCATTAAGAAAGTCATATGAATACAAAGAAGAGTCCTCGAGAACAACACGTCACATCGAGTGGAAATGACCTGTTCTGAAAGTCACCTTCTTAACGATGTATTTCCACCCGAGTGCTCTACTTAACGGTAATTTCACCAGGTGTAATTATCCTAATTACACGTGATTAGCGGGCTCGCGGTGTAATCAACAACACATTTACATGCACATTTACTTAAACCAACTAGCTTTCGGCGAAGAGAATAAATGCAGTGAATAAGTCCGATTTTTGTTTGAATTAATTCTCGATGCCGATTGATACGATCTGCAAACCTAACCGATTGTTTATTTAGATTTATACAGCTAGCTATAAATTAAAGACAACACATATCTCTCAACAGTAAGCTCATGACATAAAATAAAAATGTTCACATTTTGAATTTATCTAAGGACGAAATGATACCGCTGAAGAGGGCGAGTTTAGTTAAAGAAAGAGCTCTAGTCAAACTAGAAACCAAGAAACCTAATGATTACATTTACGCTATTATGAGTGTTAAATGTAAATCAATAACATTCTACAATAATATCCTTGGAGTCGAATTTTATAAATGTTTCACCTGGGAGTTGGAATTCTGGTGTGGTGTTATTATTGGACCGATCTTTTACACTTTTGTATATACGTGCTGTCATTGGCGATACAACAGGACACTTTATGTATCTGGAGAAATCCTGTAACAGTTTAACCTTGCACTCATCATAGGTGGTTACAGTGTTAAAAGGTAGACAAACACAACAGTGTCAACCATTACCTGCAGTAACAATACAAACAGCCTACATGTACACACGCACATGCTAACGTGTCAATGTTCCTATCGTGCAGGGGGAGGTGGGTCTTAACACCACCAATGGAAAGTTAATTAAAACAAACAACACGTTATAACCAAATCTTACATATTGTAGCACTCCACTAACTTTAAGTTGATGTAATTGTTTAATCGTGTGCAATTTACATAATAGATAATTTTCTTTGCATAACAATTATTTAACAGTGTTTGTTGACAATACATTGTGTAATTATCTTCTATTCTTCAAAGCGTCAATGCTATAGTTTATTTTTGCTAAACTGTTTTAAGGGCCTTAAACATCAATGAGATCAAAGAGGTTATTGGAAGAAATTGGAGCGAAAGACAACAATAAAGACATGACTATATCTTGCATATACAACGTCATGCCATACACAGCGAACAGTTGGCACACAACTTAGACAATATGAAATATCTCAAACTCAAAAAAGTGTAAAATCTTACCTTATTCAAGTTTTTGACTTTTCTATTTGAGGAACTTAATTTCTAATTATCCCATTGTAAGATACCTATATAGTCGATGTTAGGACAGAAACTATATTATGTTGTATCCCTATGTGCAATCCCTGCATGTAAAACCACCAGCGCTGTATGGCCCGACATCTTTAGGTGGGAGCAATTCTAATAAGTGTTTGATTAACAAAAAATACATCAGCAATCGTTTTTATATTAAGTGCATATTTCGTATCACATGATGTCAATACTTCGATAGCTTAGTTTAATTAATCCCGGAAGTTGAAATTCAATTGAATAAGGGCATGTTGATGATTTAACCCTAAAGAGCGTGTGATAGTTCTCACAACAGGTCATTTCCCTGACCGCTCGTTGTTTACTCTTACTGCAGCACGCTGAGAAAATAATGTACATTAGATCGAATAACAATATTGTCCTGTTGCAAACAGCTCCAACAAATCTGATTAATATAGCAAAAAAAAAAACCTTTTCCACAACACTATCAGAGATGTCAACAACATAATGAAACTTAAACATGGACACAACACAAATTGCAAACAATACACAGTTTTGGCATTTTTGGGAAAATGGAACAATTTAAAAGCTGACATAATTTTTCTCAACCTTTACACGCCAAGTGTCCCAGGCCTAGATATCAGATTGAGATGGCCGGAGAAAACTAAGTGTGTATCGTTGACAATTTGTTTAAACTTGTGGAAAATCTTTGTCATCTGTAATATGCTTTGATACGATATTACATAATTCCAGTGATTGAGCATTGCAGTTGTAACACAGGCACAAACAGTTGTATTTCCAACATGTTTCCAAATGTATACAGATATATTCTTTTTTTTTAAATACAGTGTTAGCTAACAGCTCCTCGAATTCGCTCGTTTCATTCACGTCACGTGATGTGTAAAAAAAGAAGGATCCAGGTGAGGTGAATTCCGAATAGATAATCGGGCTGATTAAGATCGCTAATTATGCGGATTAATATCCCTGAGTAGGTTTGACATAGGACGCTATATACGGTAGTGAAGAAAATGACTTTGGATGCGGAGCAATAGCCCGTGACAAATTGTTTTATATTAGCCGATAGCGACAGAAGACTCCATTTATTAGCATAATTTGTGTATCAAGTTAACCATCTACTTGCCCTCTGGGACTTTACCTTTTGATGACTCTCTAACAAGGCGATATTTGAGACACCGAGCCATGTTCACCTATCTCCAAATATTGAGAGATTTGGAAACAAGTTTTGTATTAAAATGACTATCAGTCAAAGTATACATTAGGTTCTGTGGTATGTCAGCCACTCTGATAAATCTTCTCTGATCTATCTTATCGCTTTAATTGAGTTCATGTATGGTTAGTAGATGGCCGCCAAGTGATATGGGGTACAAAATACCAATTATTATTCACAGCTTTAAAGGCATTTCGATTAAAAGAAAATTAGGCTTATTTTTATTCACACCTGGGAGATTTGACAGGCGTTTGCGAGTACATAAATGTGTCACTAAATATAATGAACAACAAATAAATTCAAACCAATAGTAAATCAACAGAATGGATTAAAAAAAAGTTAAGTACCACTTGCAACGTCTATGATAATGACTTCCTAAATCAATTTCTCACGAAATTTAATTATTTCATTAGAGAGATAAAATCAACACGACTCCTATCGGCATAAAAAAGGAGGGAAATGTAATTTTAATCATACTGGAAACTACATCACATAACTACTATCACCTGGTGATTGTTTTAGACGTCATTTGTAGACAAGACAATGGAATAATTATAATTGTCTCAAAAGGTTATACAGTTCATGCTAACAGAATCACATAACATTAGTGGTATTGGATCCAATATCATAACCCGCTTTATCTAGAAAAGAACACAAGCAGGACATGTTAGTGGTTTACTAAAATTTAACAGGACTGCATGTGGATGTTGTACCCGACTTGAAAAATCTTAAATTTACGTAAAATCCGATCTATAACATGAAAACCAAATCTGATATAGGAGTTATATAAAGATAAAACAAAACGCAATTGCTCAAGTTGAAACGTTAACAATATACATTGCATTATCATTATTATAAATGGGAAACACAAATATTTTTATAAACGATCTCAACTGAATATGAAATCAAATAACCCTGATTACAGCTGTGTATAACATCTAGCCATCGTCACACTCATTAGGCTGGTTCAGTCGATATGACATGTGTGTTGTCATCACCAACACTGATGAAGCGCCGATGAAAGTGACAAAATAGCCTATATTCAGAGGTGTGGAGAGACGAGCATATATAAGACAGATGCAGACAGGGAAAACAACCCGCTCTTAGGGAAGGTCTTCTATAACCTCGCGTCAATCCGCGATTGCTTGACGAAGGGTTAACTTATTATAAGTTATTGGCATACACACGAATAGATGATCAATTATCAGACTCTGGAGAACACAAATAAATATAATTTAAAACCGATGCTAAATTCAATAGCCTTCGTTCACGAGAAAGTGTATGTACAAAACTTCACATGTGAATAAATGTTAACTCCAGTTCTGCGTTTTTTTGCATCCATTTGAAATGAACACCTCGTTAAGTCAAATAATATATAACTGAAAAATATTTAGATTCTCCAGCTCGCTTCCATCAATAAAGCTAATTAGGTATATTAATGTACTAATCTTGACCAAGGTCTTGTTATATTGACCCACAGAGGTAGTGAATCTCTGGAGACGATAACACGGCACGTCATGGTTCTTTCTGTATACAGTGTCTCTTACAGAGGCCATGTAAGAAAAACAAGAAAGATCTACTCTAGCGGGACAAGAAATTAATAAAAGTTCCAGCTAAAACTTATAATCACACCCAGCGAGATATTGATTATTATATACAATACGACAAAACATCAACACGCATATATTAATAGTCCTAAATAGATGCACTGGTCACACTGTGAAGTAATTGACATGGTCGGAGTAGTTACTTTAAGATAATATATGATAGACAATAAAGTAACTTATAATCAGAATGTAATATCTGATAACGCCACATTATCAGATATTGACTTGCATATTTTCTGAGTTTTATGGTGTTAATACTGTGCGTTTTGAGACGAGTAATGCGGTTTAGAATGGGTAAACAGGTATTAGAATACTAGTATATTCGAGCTTTAAAATCACAGCCCGCCACCGGGTCATCTATTTATTAATTAAACTAACTTCAATGCGTAATATTTTTAGATTAAATTAACAAAAATCTGTAAAGAAATTATTTACACGTGTAAGTAGCCATTCGTGTTGTAGACACACCGTTAGTTCATTGATGGTCACGTATAAATAACATTCATATTGTCTCACCTTTACTAATGTAGTGCCTGTCCCTCTCGTAAATCCAAAGTATCTGGGCCAATACAGTTCAGTTGAATGAAAGAATAGACTGCTTAATTGCGGCAAACGACAACCCGGTAAAAGGGCTGAATGTTGTTAAGGCCGGTAAGAACAGCGTCTGGGCGGTATAGCCAGAGATCATGCACTATGAGGCCAGTGTAGTAAAATCACTAGAATTCGCTCTGCGCTGACGAACAAATACAGCCAACTGGATTGGCTGCTCTTCGCGAGTGGGCCGCTTCAACGAGGCAAGACTAGGAGTCTCCCTAGTCGGCCGGTGTACACAAAACAGCCAGATAATTTTCTGTGAAAATAATACAAACCATTGACCGATGATCATGATGCCTTAATCTCAAAGACATCAACCCGTTAATGACTTAAAGTTCAACCAGCACAACCAAGCCAACCAGATTCTTATTCGTGAAAATCTACTTTAATTCTATTCTTGAACAAATGCACTAAACATTAGGCCACGGCGTACTGAATCAAACGTTTTTCCAATAAATAAATAAATAATTAATTGATAAGATGTGTCAAATCTTGATTGGTATCAATTGTAACATTCTTGATTGATTGGTTGGTTGATTGATTTATTGATTGATATATTGATTTGTTGATTGATTGATTGGTCGATTGATTGATTGATTGATGTTTTACGCTGGAATTAACAGTTATTTCACTTATATAATGCGGTGGACTGCACCATCAATAAGAAAATAACCACAACATTACAACCATAGATGTGAAGTTGAGGTTTAATGTTTTTCCAATGCTTAGCAAAAACATTAAGACAATGGTTGAAACATACTTTAAATCTACAATCTCCCGATTACAAAGCACATAGTCTGTTAACCCCAGAACTGTCTGGTCAATATATTCAGAAATAATAACGAAGCTATATGCAATAAATACCACAATTATGGTAATGGGTTTATTATCCTCCACTGATTGGGTCAGTGAGTTCTATATATAAATCAGTTAACTGTATATAAAGTATGTCCTGGGTGATTATGTGCTCACTCTTCCGTTAGTCTGTATATGAAAATTAACCGAATTGACTGTTTTCCATTACATTAATTGTTTCTCGATTAGAATCTTGATCCAAGGGGAGGTCATCCCGAACTTTATTTTTTTTTACCATTGCCACGTCACGTATGTTGTTTTCGAACATTTGCCAGTTGAAACAATACATATCAGGTTTCGACGTGATTGGGAGAGAGAGGGGGTTTGTTTGTGTTTGGTTTCTTCATGACTGAGAGCGTATATTTGTTTCAGTATTCTTCATTATGCATAGCGTATATTTGGGTCCGGTTTCTTCATGACGGGTAGCGTATATTTGTGTCCGGTTTCCTCATGACGGGTAACGTATATTTGCTTCAGCTTCTTCACGACTCATAGCGTATATTCGCTCCTGGACAGCGTCTTCGTGACGGAGAGCTAGGTTTCTTAATCTCGAGCACAAGATGTACCTTTCGTTTCTCAGAATACCTCTCTACGATGGGTTCACCGTCTGAAATCCTGACGAAATCAATTTAAACCCGTTTTAAACCCGTTTTGAGCTATTATTTAAGGAACAAACGGATAGCCACATGTAAATATTTCCACTAATGGTCATTCATGACAATATGTTATGTTGGAGCACAAGGATGAAAGGGGTTAATTATGTTTGTGACATTTTACATAGCTATGTTCTCTACACAACGTCAAACTTCATCACACCAACAAAGTTCACTTTGCGTTGATGATGCCATTAAGAGTATAACATGTCAAAGAGTTTTACTACCTTTGACGTCAGTAGTATAGAAAGAGCATTTGGAGTCACATTGACCTTTGACCTTTGAGTGCACTTGGGTCACGTGACGGTGACC